>VXAA01004609.1:225861-240368 GCA_013399115.1 Anseranas semipalmata | reverse complement strand
CCCCCCCCCCGCCGCCCTCTGCCCCGAAATCGCCTCCGCGGGGCGCGGAGCGGGACCCGCCGCCCGCTCGTTCCCTCGAATGCGCGACCTGTGTCGGCGGGGAGTTTGCCGAAGCGCTTAACGTTTGCTGGAGCTGGCAAGGCTGCAGCTCCTTCCTAAATAAAGAGATTAAAGCGAGGCCGAGCCAAGTCATAAAAATAGTAACTACTACGGGAGAATCTCAGGCAGATTTTTGGACTGTTTCAAGTGTAAAGTTCCTGCTTTCACGCTGTAAATCTTACAATGATTCTGTTTGCTGTGGACTCTGCACGTTTTTCTGTCAGGAGGCACCTTCCTGGAATTTTAAACAAATATTTGTAGCATCCATGAGATGGCAATGTGTCTGTAATATCTTGCTGTCACAGTTGCAAAACCAAGACCTATTGTAGAAGTACTTAGTACACTTAAAATAATTGCACAATATATTGCCTTCTTTCTACAGAACGATTTCGGTCAAGATGCGTTTGGCAAGGCTGAGAATACTCTGATGTAACTTTGGGACTGTGCAGCATCTTGCAGTTCATAATGGATCCTGTTTCAGTGGTGTTTTATTCTTGCTTTGTAATATCTTTTTTTCTTGGTATGAAGAAACAGTCACGATTTGTATGTTTTGGTGAAAACAGTGATCAAAATACGTTTGGGAAGGCTGGTGTTATCTTAAACTTCAAATAAGCATGTTGCATAGGCTTTGAAACACCCTGGAAAGAAGTCTAACTCAGCCTTGCTTTTCCGTGAGATGGAATAGATGTTTGTGTGGGGGAAAGATAGCACGGGTTACTGCTTTGCCATTACCTTAAAAGCTTTTGCTGTAGGCAGGGAGCGGTATAACTGGCAAAGTTCTCACTGGGTTAAAAAGGGAGAGTTCTCGGTGCCTGCTCTGTTGACAGCATAATGAAGTCCCTCGCTATCAAATAAATGGTATGTGTGCAGACACCAGGGCTTCTTTATGTTTGGGTGATTTCTAATATCAAGGAGGTAAAAATACTGAGTTGCAATGTGGCTAACAGTTCTGAGGCACCAAAGTAGATTCCTGACAGCTGCTATTGGAAAATCAAATGTTCAATCGTTTCAGAGGCTTTCAGCCTTACGAAGATGAAAATCTTTATTAATACAGAGTAGAGTATGACTTTAGAAGTTCTGATAGGAATACAACCTTTTTTAAGGTGCTCTTGCTATCTTCCATCCTGGAATAAGCCTAGGAGAACCACCGATTTGTAAATCTAAAAACCAGAAACATTCTGGAGCAGCTCTGACTCGGACACATCTTCCCATTTTGCTTTCAAGCATTCGATCTGTATTCATCTGTGCTCCTGGTCCACGCTTTCTGAAAAGCCCTGCTCCCTCATAAACTGAGAGCCTGAGCACAGCCTTTGTTTACACACCGTAGCACCGCCTCTGTGCACAACTTGGCGTATTTTTTAAGCTTTGCTGCTTTTGAAGTGCTCTGGCACCGTACTCTAGAAGGAAACAGGGCTCGGTGTGCTCTGGTGGTGTTTCATAGCAAGTAAGTGCTGGTTGTAGTCAACTGACGAAGTTGGGTTTTCCGTTTGTTCCTCCCCCCCCCCCACAACCACCACCACTACTGCACAAAACATTTGACAGCATCCGTGCTGCTCTATAGTCAAAGCATCCTGACAAGGTTAAATCCAGATTGCTTCTGGTTTCGAAATGGTTTAACGTTAGCCTGTCTGCAAAACTGGAGCTCATGAGGTTTTGGGGCACGAAGGTCCTTAGGGCTTTTGCCTCCTGTCCCACTTTGGAGTGGTCTGGGATTCACCTGCAACTGTTCTGTTCTGCCCTGCCCTCCATGAGGGCACCGAGAAACACTTTTTCCTGATTGTTTGTCCCTGCAGGTGATCCTTACGTGCTCATCCTTTGGCTGTGTGCTGTTTCATGCAGATTTAAAGTCATTTAAAGCTTAAAACAGTTTTGGTTCAAAGCTTTTACAAGGTAACAGGAAGAAAGAGCTACAAGCCCCTGCTCACCAGGTAGGGAACATGAAGCACAAAGCTTTGTGCTTTCTATTTTGTTTAAAAAAGAATGAGGAAAAGAAGAAGAAGAAGAAGAAGAAGAAAAGTGAAGCTGTACACAAATTTCCCATTTATGAGTCTGAGAGCCCCTGGTCCCTCGGTTGGGCAATGATATAAGAGCCAGCATCCTTCTGCACGAGCCTTGGTGAGGGCAAGCGGCTGAGGGGCACAGCTTCCCCACGGAGGTGGGAAATGCGGAGGACAGTCCTCACGTTTCTCAATGGAGAGCATCCGAGAGCTCCTTTTTGGTCAAAAGGAGGAGATAGCAGTGCTCCTCATTGACAGGCACGTCCTTTCCCAAAGTCTAACCTAGCTGTAGCGCCCACTGGGTGCAGGTGTTTGAGAGGGGTTTTTAGTAAGTAACAAAAACCTGCTTGTGAATGAACCTTGAGTGAGATGATGGGGAAAAAGGAAGAAGTGCGTATCTACGCGTAGTTCTGGCTGTCTGGTGGTACAGCTTTGCAATACATGTGCTCCCTGACAGGCCTGAAGAGCTGCCCAGTGTGTGAAGGGCACGCTTACCCAATTATAGTCCATTGCTCCTTACCAGGAAAGTAAATAGGAATCATGAATTGACGTGAAAGGAGCTCAACATATGTGGAAGAATAGCATCCGAACTCATAACATTTCTTCAGAAAATGTGGGAGTTTTATTAAAAGAAATTGGTGGTATCTGGGCTCTTGAATAAGTCTTTATTCTCCCCTGTGGCAGTCTCTGCCATCTGAAGCATTCTCCAAATAGGTGCAATCTCATAATGATACCTAATCTGCTACTGGAGTGCTCAGCGTCGTATCAGCTCTTGAGAAAAGATGTCGTGGTTGGTTTTGTTGGTCCGCGTGGATGGGTCACGCTCTGCCCTTTGTGTGGCAGGTGGTTTTTGAGCAGGAAACTTGGGACTTAGGATGCAAGTCAGTAAAACGCAACCAAGGCAAAGTTCTGACGCTCTTTCCACGTTCTGATGTAACAACACTTACGCCTTGGTGTTTCAATAATGAAGGTAGGCCTGATTGCTTGGCCATTTATTGTCAGGGTTTGTACTCGGTGACTTTGAAGCTTTTCCCAAGTGCACTTTTCTTAGCAGTAGTGGTTTATATACCTTGCCATTTGCTACATCTCTTCCTTTTGTCCGTGGATCTCCTAAAGTTTTCATATGCTTAGTGTGTGCTTCTTTAAGCCTTATGTTGCAGAGGTCAAATGACACTAGTCTTTCTTTGTAATTCATCTTCCTTGCTGTGGTGCTGTCTTGCAGTTTATAATCTCAAAAAGTATTGAAACTTGTGTGAAAGAATAGCTCTCTGGAGGGAGAAATCCGTTGTTTGGAGTCACAGCCACAGGTGATTTGCTAAATCCTTAAAACACCTTTCAGAATATAAACTGAAAGATAGATTACAGTGATGGAGGACTGGCTGTGGAGGGCTCGTTCATAATTTTTAATTAGACAAATACAATTTCTCTATTGGTGATCAGAAGGACTAAGGTCCTATCATTGCCCAAGGGGGTCAATGAAAGATTTAGACCTTTAGATGGTATCAATGGCTCTAAGTCCAATTTTAAGTCGGTCTTGTTGATGCTGATGGAAAGTGGGTAAGATGAAATCTTTTCTGTTAAGTGCTTGCTTAAAGGATTGGAGTTTCAGATGTACTGAACACAGAAACCTATTATTATGTATCACAGTAACATCTCTCTCAACTCTGTATATGTCTCTATGCATATACAAACGTATACGTTTTGGTTACAATTCTGTGCATGGGGGACTGGAGGCTAGAAGGCAAATAGCGGTCCCTTGCTCCAAGGGGCAAACGTAAGCGATCTCCAGCTGGAGCCTGGGTTGCTCTGAGCTCAGAGAGATGGGCTTTGGCGAGGAAGATCACAGGAGCTCCAGGCTGCCGCCAGGCAGCACAGGGGATGCGCCTTGGCCTTTGACATCCTGCGTAGGTACAGGTCTGGCTAAAAAGCTGCGGGACATCCATTTAGACCATTAGTCTAACTGCTTGTGCCAACAGCTACCTTGCCTCTTATGTTTATGGAACAAAACTGCTTTGAATGTTTATATATATAGGTGTGTGTGTGTGTGTGTATATATATATATATTATATGCATGTGTGTGTGTATATATATATTATATATATAACAGAAAAAACATATATATATAACTTCTAGGCCTTCGTTCTGTTTTTATAAAAACTCCATGGAGTTCAGATATTGATTACACCAGTGTATTCTGAAAACGCCATCTGTTGTTCAGCCTGTCTGTTGTCTTCCTTTCTTTTACATTTTGTAGACCATTGTTGTATTTCCAGGTCAGCTAAAGTAAACATGTTGTGGTGGACATAAAAATCTATTTTATGAGAATATATATATATATAGAGAGAGAGAAAGAGAGCTCCTATACCATAAACAGTAGGTATCTGAGTAACTTAAGTGACTTGCGAAGACAGGAGCTGCAGGTGGGGCAGCCTCTGTCTGGGACCTTATCCAGCCAACCCTTAATCGTGGGTTTGCATCCCCATGATCTGAAAGGGAGCATTTGGTCATTTTGAGCTGAACCCCATGCAAATGCTTATTTGTGTGCCGCAGTTGTGAGCAGTCAGTGTTAACAAATGCAGCGTGCATCCACAGGCTTGTGCTGGTGGAGTCACATCAGTGCCACAGGCCTACCTGGGGTGTGGGTCTGACAGTCTAACGAGAAGTTAGGTGGCAAGGCAGCTTGCAAAAAAAACCAAGCTATATAGTGAAGTTTGGTGGAGTGGGAAAAGAAAAATCACCTGTTACTTTTGTAGCTTGTGTCCTGTGGAGATCTTAATGTCTTTGGTATTTTGGTGTGCTCATGAGCTGAGTGAGAGCGTGAAAATGTTCACGTCTTTTCTGTGAGAGAAACTGAAACTCATTACGATATTAAAAATAAAACAAAACTAAATATCTACCCAGTTTAATTTGAACAGTTAATCAGTGTCATTTAAATAATGATTGAAAACCACTGAGAAAACAGTGGAATACTTTAATAAAATGGAAGTAACAGTAAAATTGTATCTTTATTCTACTTGCATTCATTTGTATGAAGGCAAGTGACTCCTTGCATTGTGTAAGGCCATAGGTGAGGGCACTGATTCTGAGCATCGTCAACAGGATTGTTTCAGCCAGTTGAGTGAACAGGAGGTTATTATAACTTAAGTGCATTTCTAAAGCATCTTGGAGAGGTCACAAATTTCGTGCAGGGAGTATAAAATGTTCTTGCTATTCTTGTTTTATTTGACGGTTTTCAAAACTGAGGTTGGTTTATATGAACAGTATTCAAAGTCAGCTCTTGCCATGACACGTTCTGCTTTTTTTGGAAGTGCAGTGTGCGCTCTGCACTGTCATCTGCATCAGACTCCATAGGAGTGCATGGTCTGGTCCAAGAAATACCAGAGGTGGAGTCTGATGCGCAGCAGATTTAAGCTGGGACAGTGTCTGATTCAAAGAGAGTTACGACTGAGCTTTTGTACTGTAAAAGCTTATTAAATGCATGGTAAACTTCAAACACATCAGTATTCTGCGGAATGTAATTAGACTATTACCGTGGTTAAATTAGTACACTTGTTCAGTTTTTTTTTTCCAGATCAAGGCCTTAAAGAGTAAGTCTGAGGAGAGCCTTTGCCTTGAATATTTTCTGATGCAAATGTCCATAGTGATCTCATAGCTCAGAGATACAGAATATTAATCTTAACACACGGCTCAAATATACTGACTGGAAAACAGCAAGTTGGTTTCTGTATATTGAAAACCAGTCATATTTTTGGATTCATTAGGCTTCTGAAACTGTCCTGAACTTTCTCAACATGCAGGTTGCAACTCTGAAAGCCTCACCTCGTCTGTAGGCTTTGGGAACAGGCTGCTTTTCTGCCTTTGCTACCAGTAGGCATTCAACGTCGAAAAAACTGCTTAACGGTGAGGAGCGGATCTGGAGGACACTGAAATCAGAAGTAGTCCTTGTTTAGCACAGTGGGTTTTTGAGCAGGGCTTTTGACCAAGTGACTACAAGGTCTTGGATGCCCCTAACCAGTGACAAATAAAGTATTTCCTTTTCTGCATGGTGCTTAGGCACAGCAGCAGGAACAATTAGTGTCTGCAGAAATCAGTGCTGCTGAATAGGTGCATCTTGGGATACAGAATGGACTAGATAATCCCACAAAATCAATCCACGGTATTTTCTATTATTTAATATCTTAATACAGTTAATAATGATGGCAGCCTTAGTTATTGCAAAGACTCTTTAACATACCTTGGTGGCAAAGGAAACCGAGCTGATTTTTTTGCTCACTTGTGATTCAAATGTGCACATGGAAGAGGGAGTGAGCCTTCCTAATTTAGCTGCATTTGGCCAATTGAACGAGCACTAGTCAGACCCTTTTATTTTTCCACACATTTTTGGAGAGAGAACAACTGCTCTTCATGCAGCATCCCTGAGAGACCATTATATGATGAGCTGTAGCTGGATGTTGTTTAAAAAAAAAAAAAAAAAAGTAAACAAAACAACATTTACTCACAAGGAGGCACAATATTTGTCATGTTTAACCTTGTTTTTCCAATACAGATAAGAAACTGCCTGAGGGCATGAGGGAGCTGGAATTGTAAACTCCTACTGTAATTAATTTATTTTGTTAAAATGTATTTGCAGTTCCCTTCCTCTGAGGACTGGCTGTGGCAGGGACACAGGCTGGGCAGATGGTTTCTTTTTGCCCTCAGCAGAGAATGTTTTTTCCAAGCATCCGAGTTGTGTGTGGATGTGAATTCCTGTACAATCCTGTTTCTTTATTAGTTCAGGGAGCAAATTTCCAACTATTTTCAATATGTAAATGCAGGTTCCAACCCTATGGTGGTAGCTGTACAGATTGTGTTGTCAGAAAGGAAAGGCAATTTCTTCCCCCACTGCTGTAGGAGCAAATCCTCAAATAAGGCCTGGGGAGTAATCCTGGATCTCCAGCCTGGCATCGCTGTCCTGCTTGTATCTGACGACAAGCAGGGGTTTCACTTCAGGTACTTGAAAAATGCCTTGGAAAATGGTTACATTTGGCGTGAGGAGCTGGGAGGGATTTTTTTAGTCTCTCATCAGTATTTGCAGGTTGTACAAAAGATTTAGGAATATAATTTGGGCTGGTCAGGCTTTTTGTCTGACCATGCTCATTCTCATTTCTTTAAAATGAGTTTTTTTGTGAATGTGATATTTTTAGAGACTCTCCTTTCCCCACATAGCAAGTGATCAGGCCGCTCCCTCTGGGGCCCAGCTGAGCTCCAATATTCAAGTTGCTGCATTTCTCACATCTGGCGTATGGCCACCTTACTTACGTTGGTCAGGTCTTGGCCAGGTCTTCCTCTTTAAAACTTTTTTATTGCAAAATGTCTGGTAGAATTCGTCTCTTCACCTATTAGAGGTAAGTTTCCTGGAAAAGGAAAACTGCTTCCTTTCCAGCTTACTGATAACATCCTTCCATGGCAACTATGAATCAACGTGTCTGAGACTTTAATTAAAAATAATAATAATAATAAAATTCTTCTACTGTGTACATAAAGTTTTAGTAAACGCACTTACAAATTGATTTATTTTCTCGTGCCGTAGCCACGGTGCGGTTCGCAGCCGGGGGCAGGAGGGGTCGGGCGGGAGCACAGAGCCCATGCAAATGGCGGCGCGTGGCGGGGCGGCGGGAGGAGGCTGAGGGCCCTCGGCGGCCACCGGCCCGGCAAACCTGGGCAGCGCGGCGGCGGCCGGACAAGGCTCTCGCGTTGCACTCGGGGTGGCCAAGGAGCAAGAGTGTCTCATCTGTTAGGTCCTTTGGAAAAACAAGGGTTTTTTAGGCGTGTTTGTGGCTACGGTGATAAACATCTCGGGATCAACAGACTTGAAAGTAACATCTACATTGATGCTTTCATTTTTATTTTATTTTATTAATGTTAATATTTTTTCCTATGTTTTCAGATAACTTGTTTTAGTACCCCTAAATATTAACGCTGAAGAAAACAAAGACTTTTGTAGAGCTACCAAGGATGACTTACCTATTCTATTAATGCAAAACCTATTCCCCCCCTCCCCCGCCCCTTGCTTTTTAATAGCACAGGAAGGTGTTTATCTAGATGTTAAGTGCTGGCTATATAATCACCTGCTTTGGTTTCTGAATTAAAAAAAAAAAAAGGGCAAAGTAAAGAGGTAGTATAACAACTTTATATGTAAGATCTTGGGCTTCTTATGTACTCGCAGCACAGCACACTAGACCATAGTGTCCAGTAATTTTTTTTTACAAAATATATTTTTACAAAATTTTCTTTATTGTTAAAAAAAAAAGTTCAGGTTTGCTTAAAAGTGAGACTCTTGATGTAATTACATGAAGAACATTATGTTCTTTTACATGAGCAGTAAACAAGTTTAAATGAATGAAACAGATTTTGATAGACACTGTGCTTTAAAGAGCCTTTCACGCTGCTTATTCTTTCTTAAAAATATAGTTGATGTTTTAGAATATTCTCAGGTTAACGGAATACACTGCTGAATAGATTGGGATTTTGCTGGTTCTTTGCATTGACTTTTCTAATAGTGATACTGGTTTTCTGATAGTGAATTTTGAGGAAAAAAATTGTTTAGCAGGGAGAAAAATCAGGATAATATTTGCTTGTCCTTCTACTGTGCAAATGAGCCTCTAAATCATCCAGCAGCTGTGTGTTTGGCGAATAAGTGAATGTGAGTGAACTAGCAGGCAGAATTAAGGATTAGAAAGAGATTAGAAGAGTTTTAAAGGAATACTTCTAGGGGTTTACGGAGTTGTAATACTCATGGCCTGTTGAACAGAGAGGCGAGCTTGCTACCAACAGGATGCTGGAAATCCTTGAGTTTATTGATGAAACACCTGTGAGTGCTCATGGGTATGAAGGTGTCAGGGCACCATAACTGGAAAAAGTCTGCTGAAATGTGGTAGCTGTGGCACTGTGGTGGCAGCTGCAGGTTGCCCAGAGCAGACCTGCAGAGCAGAGTTTTCCAGCGCGCTTGTATCTGAGGGGAAACCACAACTGGATATGCCAAGGAAACAAAAATACCCATGCTGTTTCATACAGAGAAAAAGAGAAGTTACCGAATGCTAGCAAGCAATTACAGTAATTAATGATGAGATGGTATCAGTGATAGAGAATAACTCTAGCTCAGTGGCAAAGTTTGGCCTGTCGCTTCCAGCATATTTGTTGTGCCAGTGGTAACATCTGCTTTGTTGGTTGAGAAACTTGAGAGATTTGGGGTGGTTTTGCTCCGGCAGATGCCTCTCAGAGTCGTGTGGCGGGAGGCAGTGGGCACACGTAGGAACATCGGGAACTGTGGTCTGGTACAAGGGAGAAGAAAAATTACTCTAAGGGTGGTCAAACTGCAGGGGGGCTGTGGGATCTCCGTCCCTGGGGGTGCTCAAAACTTGACCGAGCAGCCTTAATCTCCTTAGCTGTGCTTTAAGGAAGGCATAGGACTGAATGTCCCTTCCAACCTCAGTCGTGTTATGATTGTGTTCAACCCGTAGGAGAGTGCCTTTCAATTTATTCTGCCGTAAGGAGGTTCCCTGGGGAGCCAGGCATGTCATTGTCATGTCCTGCTCACAGCTTTTTGGGATCACTGGCTATTCTCGTCGCCCCTCGTCCCAGATGTCGGGTAGCTGACAGGAGCGACTTCTCCGCCAACCTTCTCTGGGGATCTCCTAAGCGATCAGAGGTCCAGAATATGGTGCTTGTTTTAGCTCTAAGAAATAAATCAAATGCAACTGTTCAATCTACTGATGATTTCTTTTTAGGCATTCCTGAGCTGAGTCATGCAATTCATAGCCAGTGACCCAATTTATAATTAAGAAAGATGATGGACTCGGAACTCTTCCAAACTAATTCATATTTAATTTCCCCCCCTGCAAATCATCTGAGTTATCAGCAGTATTTTATTGATTACACTTTTTCATATTAAAAAATGCTGGCGAGTATAATCTTAATTTTGGAATGGCTTTTAAAAGGCCTTACCGATAAAGGAGCTGATTTGTTTTCAGTAGAACAGCATCGTGCAGAAGCAAGATAGATCAAACTGAGCATTTTCTATTGTATGCTGATTGTCTGGCATTGACAGGGATGAGGAAATCCGGTATTATTCATCCAGAGATACTCTTCATGGGCAGATGCCTTCTGTGTATTGGCAAAGAAATCTGGGAAGGAGCGACCTGTGCTGATCCTCGTATCCTTTCCAAATCCAAACAGAGAGTATTCTTCTCCAATGGTTTTTAAAGGGGGGAGGGAAGGTTTTATGTGCTTTTGAAGTAGGAAGCATCAAAAAGTTTTAAGGTCTGCACTCTATTTATTTGTCTATTGATCCTGTTCTTCTCCTAAATGCAGGTCAGTCTGTTAGGCAGGTGGGGGAATCTAGGGAAGCATTGGGAATGTTCCTGTGCTGACCCTTTTGCTCAGTGTGCTGTAGCCAGGTGCAGTTGTCCCAGTTCTGGTGTGCATAGCATTTTTTTTTTTTCCCTGTATTACTGGAGATGCAGATTGTGGCAGAGGAAAAGTTAAGGGAAAAAAACCATAAAGCTCCTCCTCTTCAACCCACAGAGCTCTCATGCTGTGGGATGGATAATGTATGCTTCCACGGTTTGAGGATCTCCAGGAAATTGATCAGGTATTTTGCATCCCATCATACGGTGGGTATGGAGTGGCTGTGGGTTGTCTTTATTTTATATACATATTTACATAGATATATATGTTTTCTCTAGATTCGGACCTATTCTTTAACACAGTGATGTGGCATCATACTAACTTCTTACAGCCCATGATTTACTTAAAGGAAATAATGATTCTGAGGGCAAGGCAGTGCCAAAGCACAGCTTCTCCCTGTTTACAAGTGACAATCTCTTACCTGTAAGAAGGTAAGAAGCTGTTTAATACAAATAGACAGTTTCCAACTCATTCAATGGGAGTGAGCAGAAGACCAGCTTTGAAGTCCCCATAGAGCAAGTCTGTATGCAGACTGTATTCTCCCCTACCCCTATCACAGATAGCAGAAGTTTTGAGCTTGCTTTCAAGTTTTTTGGCCACTGCAGGCCAGGTAGATGAATGTTGGATTTATTTTGAAATTGAAAGAGTAACCGGAGCCATATATAATCACCTTCTGAAAAGATCTATCAGAAGTAGTAAATATGAAAGCTACGGTATGGAATAAATTATCAAATGGCTGAAGTTCAGTGTCTCTTTGAAGACTACAGGGGGGATGGAAGAAATTACACTTGTATTTTACACCTGCTAAATTGAATTACTGCTACAAATCTGTATAATTACAATTCGGAGACCATGATTTATTCTCAGAGTTAGGTAATTAGAAGCACAGATACACTTGAAAGTTTGAATCGGATTCTTAGAAAGATTCCTTTACGTGAATATGACCTGTGCAGAAATCGGTGTTTTCATCTCATCTATTTTAAGAATTTTGAATCATAATGTAAAATGACTCATCCATTATTTCCTCATCTCTTCATCAGCTAGACACCCAAGAAATTGTTCCTTTGATTGTTTCCCTGCAAATGTGAAATCTTTACAGTTTCTTCTCTTTTCAGTGGGCATTCATAAATCCAATTAACATTAATGAGTCTCACATGTGTGCATTGAGGGGGGAAAAATGGACCTTTTGTCTCTTAAAGTATGTGTTTAACTCGAGGAAAAAATGAAGAAAAAGCTTTTGGTGAATTATAGGTTACAAAGTCAGTAGCTTTTATCTCATTTTTGCAGTTGCTAACGCATTTGCCTAGTTCTCTCTCCCCTGTCAAGGGTCCTTGTGTTAGCCATAAATGCACGATGAGTAGTGCTGTCGGTGAAGTGGAGAGCACTATATTACCTCCAGTTCTAAGATTAATTACCAATAGGTGACGTTTTCCAAGAAATGTCAGGATTACAATAGGGTTAATGTAACTGTATTTTTGTTTCATAACATAACTCAGTGAAACAGTGACAATAAGTAACAAATATTAATATGGCAGCCACCTATGAAGAAGAAATACTTGATGCCCCATTTCTTCAAAGGTTTTCCTGCTGTCCCTCAAAATAATGGGACTGGTGTTGCAAGAAGTTACTGATGTGTATTATTCAGTGATATTTCTTGTTTGCTTGTGGGGAATTGCAGAGCAGATGTGACTTTCCCGATGACATATGAGAAATTTTGCAGGAGCTCAACGCTGTTAGCAAGTGGATGGGGTTCTAGTAAATGAGACGCTTACCTCTAGAATAGCATCCGCTCCTCTTGCTGGCAAAAGTCTCTCCTCAGGGAATTTTACATAACTTGTTACACCAGCTGTTGATTACTGATTTGGGTCTCGGGGCTGGGAAAGAATACTGAAGTTCTTGAGGAGACGCCTCCTTAAATATGGCAGTGGTGAAGCTCCGGTGGGATGGGCAGCTTGCAGTGGCCCCCTGCCACCCAACCTGCCGTGTGTGTCCAATGCATCTGTCACAGCTCACCTGAAAAAAGCTCCAAGGGGCTCACTGCAGTATAAAAGCACAGAAACCATAAGGTCCATCGGAATTGTAATATCGCTTCAGAGGTGCGTTTATTATCTGTAATCACTTCAAAATTTTCATTCAAATAAATATCTGTAAGTACTCAATAGAGCTGTATTTCCATGCAAACCTGTTGTGCAGTTTGGTTGAGAATAGAAGGCGTTGTCATTCAAAGGAGAAAAGTTGTAGAAGGCTCTTTGGTCAACCCCTGCGTTAGGGTCACGACTGGACCCTTATGGAGGTATAGATTGCCACTGCACTCCATGTAAAATGATCTAATGTGCACATCTATGTAGGATGCTTTATACTTTAAAATACCTGCTGTTGCACTTTTCTATAAGCAAAAAAAAAAAAAAAAAAAAAAAAAAAAAAAAAACCACACCAAAAAAAGCATCTCCTGATACACTTACTATTTTTGCAACTGTTTCCCATCCATTACTTGAAGCTAAGCCCATTTTGTCCTGACTAATTATCATTCCTCCTTGATGGTTACTTCCTTCAGATATTTGTAAACCATAAGAATCTGCATTACTTGCATCTTTTCCAAGCTTTGAACACTTAGCGATTTTCTTCTTTCCTCATACATCAATTCCTCTAGTCTGGATTATACTGAGGCTTTTTTTTGAACTCACTCCAGCATCACAAAATGAATCTATCAGAATGGTTCCCAGTAGTCCATATAAAAGTGGAAACTATAAGAATACCCTGGAATTGCTATAATGGTTCCTTAATGTATGGATATTTGGGGGTGGATCGTGTGGTCTGCATTTATAGTGACGTGCTTATTCTATACATAGTCTCATTAACATCATTGGGACTGCTCACTTTATCCTATTTTTATCGCTTCCCAATTTCCCTCCTCCACGCATCAAATACCTTGCTGCTAATGCAGTGCTTGGCTATGTTTTGCGTTTTTTTTTGTTTTTTTTTTTTCTGGCGTCTTTACTTGTGCTGTAACTTCTTGGTTGCCTTTGTTATGTCAATTATAACTTTCCATTTCTCAGGAAGGTGCTTAGATAAATCCCTTATTATAACACTTGTAAGATAGGCTTATTGTATTGTGTAAGAACAGCGTGATCCTTGTCAGGAGCTGACAAATTTATTTTTTTCCGCTATTAATTGTTTAACTTTACATGTAATACATTGTGTGTATATATATGTTCTTTCCCTTGTGAAAGAACAGAAATTAATATCAAGCATTTCTACAGAGAGACATAACTGTGTGTTATTTCTGACCCCTTTAAATCTTTGTCTTATCCTCCCCTCCAATCTCTTTTTGTCCCTGTCTGTGGAAAATCTGACCGGCTTGGCTAGCGCTAACTCGTTTTGCTGTCACCTTGCTCTGTGCAAACTGAACCTCAGTGGACGCTTCCACCTTTTGTCTTGGCTCTTTGACCTCCCGGCCCACCCAGCTGACCCTCCTGACGTGCTTTTTCTGTTTAGGGAGGTGATCTGAATCCACTGAGGTTTTTCTTGAAAAATCATTGTCAAATTTGCTCCTGCCACTGCAAATATTAGGAAATGTCTGCTTTGTGTTGAGCTTGGATCTCACTGTTGGTTCTTAGGCAGTTATACAATTCAGTTTTCTAAATTTTACCATTCTGACCAGATTGTCATTGTCATCGCTTACTGTCTACCACGACTTCAGGTTCTTTCATCGTTTTTCGTAGACTGAATTTTTAAAATGACAGATATAAATGGAGTGAAATTGAGCTTCACAGAAGACAAGTACTTGTCACCACTACGGATAAATGGGAGGTGGGCTGGGCAGTGGGGTGCTGTAGCACCTGGCTAAGGGGCCACCTTGGGTAGCATGGATATGTTGCTTTCACCTCCCACTAGAATACTGAGTTTAGCAATGTAAGGAAGGAAAGAAAACCTCATTAAACTTTCAAATACCAGTATGCTTAAACA
>VXAA01004609.1:212777-225850 GCA_013399115.1 Anseranas semipalmata | reverse complement strand
ATATATATATATATATATATATATATTTTAATCATAAAGTTACCTTTAATATTATCTTTCTTGCTGCAGCTTTCTTTATCCCTACTCATATCTTTTATATCCATAATTCTGGGGGAGGGTTTGCCCAGTGTGTCATTACTTATAAATGAAAGACGATTTGCTATGATGAAATGAAAGACAGCTCTTGTGTCGTGGTCTCTGTCCCATGGTGCTGCTGCTTTTTTTTTTTTTTCTCACTTCCTCTTTTTTCATATTTTTCCTTTCTGCCCGTATTTCCATATTTTTATTTTATTAATTTTTTGAGCTTTGTTCCATTTCATATCACAGATCTTTGCAAGTTACTTCTCAAAAACTGATGCCATTTGAGAAATAGATAAACCACATTTGGTCAATCAGAAAATGATAATTCAAGCTCTGAGCTTTTGTTTTGACATTTTTCTTTGTTAAAAGAAGTATTTTTGATTGTGTAGTGAGAATAAGGTCTCTAATACAGCCTTAATTGTTTTGCTCATTAATTTGTTAGATTTACTATGGATTTAATGGTATCATTGCAGCTAGCATTTAGCTGATTTGGAAAACACAATTTTTGTATTTAGTGCAGATGAGAAAATGGTAAAAATGGTTTATGCTACTCTATTTCTCTGCTTGTAATACTGCCTTTGTTCTTGTGAGCAGTTAAAAGTGAGAAAAGTCCTCCTAAAACCTGGATAGGCAGAAGTCAGAAGTTTGTATTTCTAAATGAGCGCATGGTTATTGCTAGTATTTCTTTTGCCAAAAACTGGCTGGGACACTAGGATGAGCGTGGTGTGTGCATGTACCTATAGACATATAAAATGCATTTTGATGGTCACCATTCCTTTCATAATGCGAACACCATGGTGAAGGCTGTGTTTACTCAGGTAGACCTGAGTAAGCAGGCTGTGGTCACATGAAGAGATCTCTTCTCAAATTTTCTTGCATTTTCTCAGTCAAGGAGACAATGTTGTTTTAAACCCTCCATCATGATGCTGAACATTTAATCAGATGTGAATTCACCTTCAGGTCTTTAAGAAAGACCTGAGCTGCTTTGCATAACAAAAAGATGCCCAAAAGTAATAAAAAAGTGATTTTGAAGGGGGCAGGAGGGAAGTTAAGGGGGATTTGTCTGGTAACAAAGAAGGAAGCATATGGATTTGTTAAATAGTATTGCTAAAAATGCTAAGGCAGGTCCACTTTTGGGAGCTGGAAGAGGGCAACATTGACACTGACAGAAAAATGGACTTCTAAGAGAAGTCTGCAACTCTGGGCATTTCTTGAGCAGATCCTAAGGACCTGTGGCAGCATGAACCTTGCTCGGGTGTGTAATGAGCTATGTTGCACATTGCTTCTTTTGTTGTACTTGTGAGCTACATAAAGTCAAAAAAAAAAAAGAAAAAAAGTAGACGTTCAAAAAGTACATACTGAAAAATTAATGTTGCTTAAACATGTTTTCGGAAAGGCATACAGGCTTGTTTAAAATGAGATTGTGAAACTTTTGACTCCTGTCAAACCTCATTGAAGCTTTCTTGAAGAGTTTCCCTTGTCTTTTCTCCAGCTCATCTCCCAGAAGAGCGGTCTCTCTAGGTGTCCATAATAACCAAACACTCAAATAACCACACGCTTGGTCATTGTGTGCTCCCTGTGCATCCACATGCACGTGCTCGTTGATATGTGTGCACGTGGGGAATGGTCAGCTGTAAAGAGCTGGGCACCCGTTTGAGCTGTTCATCAAGTTGATGCTCCAAGTATGAAGAAAAACTAAATGACTGGAAAGGAGCTATTTTGCTCAAAAAAGCCACTTAGTGAGACATTCAGTGAAGAGGTAACATCTTTAAAAAATATGCTTACTGCCACTTGAGGCCCAAAAAAGCAACTTTCTGAAATATTTAAAGACCACAATCTTTCAGGGGAAAGATGAGGGGTTCTTATGCAATAAAGTTACTATCTTTAATGTTACAACCAGTCCACTGGGAGGAAAGACACCTCTTGATTATTTTATACTTAGATCCACTTTAATGCCTGGAAATGCAGCTTATACTGAAATATGTTAATTGTTTAAAGGTGTAAATATCATGAAAGAACTGGCTTCCTTACACTGTATTAAGCATATAGAATAATAATTTAGTATGCTGAAATTGCTAGGCAGGGGGGAATCATAAGGTTTTATAAGATGATGTTTAACAGAGAACTCCTGACTCTCTTCACATGAACAAAAAGTAGTTTTCTGGAAAGATTCCTGCTTCCATAGTGTATATTTTACTTATTTAAACTATTTTAAACATTAGTTTTAATTGTTAAATTTCATTTTCTAAGCCATGCTATAGATCTATTGTTTCCTTTAATGTTACCTGCATTTCAGAGGTAAATAAAATGAATCCCACAGTACTTTCATTCATGCACTCAATCCTGTAACTGTCGAGCTTATGGTTGTAGTCTTTGAAAGACTTGTTTGTTACCAGACTTGTCAAGTCTGATGTTGAGACCAAGACACATATCAGTGGTTCCCATCTCACTCTTCTGGGGTCCAACTGTGTGTCTCACTCATCTCAGGTGTTCATAACAACCTATTACAAGTTGTCTTTTAAAATAGGGTCATATATTGCTGTTCCGCTAATAAAACATACAGTAAATGAGATAGCTTGTGTGCTCTACTTTAACTGGACAGTGGTGGTTGAATCAGGTATTTCTGTTTATTGTGAAGTTAGTGTATGATATATACGTGCCTTTGGGTAATTTATGCATTTCTGGCCTGTTGAGCAGCCCCCAGATTGCTCTAGTTTCTCTCAATCTCCACATTGTCTTCACTGTTCAATGCCAATGAATGGGAGCCAGAAAAGAGCTACTTATGGCTCTTAGGGCAATAAGTGGAGAATGTTTAAGTTAATCATGGGGATGTAAGAATGATCACATTACCTTGGCTTGGCCACGTGATACCTGAGCATGCTTTTAGTCTGAGAAATGCTGGGTAAATTGATTCAGCTTAGCTTTCTTTCCTTCTACACTAAACTAATTTGAATCACTTTACATTGCTTATGGTTGTGGACAGCAAGAATGAGGACAGCTGACAAATACCACCTTCTTAAAAGTGGTACCGCCCATTTGAGCCGTACGAGGTGTATTGAGGTGGCTTAAGTTCTGTAGAAGTAGTTGCCCTGCGCCTACATTTTAATTCATTTCACAGAGATACTGCAGTTTCAAAAGCAGTTGCCTCTTCCCCTTTATCACATGTTGGTTTGATGGGCACGGCGGTGCTGGGGCACGGGAACTGGGTTCCTCTTGGAGAAAACTCAACTCCCCTCCATGAGCCTACCAAAAAGTATGTTCATAACTGTCCAAAATGATGACTGGCCCTTGCATAGATATGAAATGTGTGGTGGGTCCAAGGAATCAGAATAAATCTAGTTTGAAGTAAAGTCCCTGATCTGCTTAGGGTACATATTTGTGTTGCGGGCATCACTTGACGCATCCATCCTGCTGTGTCATTTCCTTTTAATGTAGATACAGCCCTTACCCTCTGTAGGTCAGAGAAACTGAGCTATTTCCAGAATCAGAATTTTACCCTATAATAATATGGTATATTTTGGATATTATGCTTATAATATAGTTAAACTACATACTGTGTCCTTTGTTGTGTATGAGGTGATAAATCAAGACAAGAATAAACTATTTCAAATTTTTTTTGTAATACGTGCTTGTGTGCAAGCATTCTGTTATGCACAAATGCACGCACAATTTCCTCGCCATATGATGGCTATGTCTGTTTTAGCATGTAATGAGGCACGAAGGAAGCAGCTCTGTAGAGTAAGAGCATCAGAAGCCCAGCGTGCACAGCGTATGGACTTCCAGGGCTTTTTCTTCATGCTAGCTCTTGTTTGCTCCAGTGGACTGGAAGGCCACGAGCAGTTGGAGTGCATTAGGCAAGTCCTGGAGTTCGTCCTCCAGCATCACTTGCATGCTCCGAGACTTCTCCAATGTGTGAATCACAACATCACAAATGAGGACAGTTGGGATATTCAGAAGCACACGCTTTGGGAACTGAAGTACTAATGCAGATGTGTCTGCTAATGTAGATGCAGTTCAGCCGGGGAAAAAAAGTACTAGAAACAGGTTTGTTTGTTTTTTTTTCTTCAGGTGAGAGAAGAAAGTGTGGGACAAGTTTGTGCTATGTTTATGAAAGCACACGATGTTTTTATTAAGTCAGTTTATATTAGCTGTTAGTTTTTGTTTTTTCTCCAGCAGAACATTCACACCTCGTTTGAAATTAATTGGTGCGCTCATCATTAAAAATCAGTGGAGATATCAAGCACAAGCTATTTTCGAGCATTTGAAGGCAGAATCAGCCCCCACCCCTGTCAGATCAAGGAGACGGTCTGTCTGACTTCAGCAGGAGTAACTGAATTGGCAGGAGGAACTATACCTTCACTAGCTCCTCCCCGCCTTCTAGATTTTCTGCTCAGTGATTGCATCTTTTAGTAGTTTATTATTGCTATTTGACTTTATTGAACTAAGTTCACAAAACAAAACTTGCGATCCTATCACTGCCGAAGTTTAATTCATAATCTCTTTCAATTTAAGATTGTATGAACTGGGCCAGAGAAACAAAGCATAATATTTGGAAAATGTATTTGAAGATAGGTAAAACCTTAACTGCTTTTTCATCTGACACTAGGAGGAATTTGCTGCAGAACTTCAGGAATTAGGTGGGATGCTGTGCTTCACTTACAAAGAGTAGCTTGGCACCAGCACAGCAAAGCTGCCCTCTCCCATTCCCTCAGCAGCTGTTGCAGTACTGCGGCAGCAGCATAACTTGGTGCTCCTGTTCAGCCTTCCGTAATTGTCCTGCTTAGATCTGGGCATGTGAAATAGCACGGGGAAAAACTACTTTAGCTTTAGGATTTAAATCAATCATGATAATAAAAAAGATGCAGACAATTCTACTCCGTCTCTTGGGATGTCTGAACAGTTTGTTTGCACTTGCTCTTTCTTTCCTATCTTCCTCTCCTGTATTCCGTGTATCGCGTGCCTCTGCACCGGGACACGGCCAAGACTCCTCTGGTCTGCGGAGCAAAGCCTTGTGTAGGCAAAGGAGTCGATGTGAGCAGCCTGATGGACTCTCTTGGTTCTGTCTTTTTTCACTTTGGTAACCTGAATGGCAAAGGTGGTTGATGCTGGTGGCAAAATTCCAGCTGAGTTTAGTGCTGGAGCTCCCTTCTCATTTTTCTGACTGTTTAGATCAGACTTTTTTTTTTTCCTGATGATGTAAAATATTTGCAAATGTCTGCAGTAGTCATTAAATGTATACTGCACGAACTTTTGGGACATGATTGCTCTGTATCGCTGTAGCAAAATGCTGAAATTGTATAAAAAGGCTACAACAGTTGTTAGAATCATCATGTTTTCAAGAGATTAATATTTGTAAAATTAAGGAAGGCTAGTACCTCTGTAGACTTCATGACTTCTTTTTTCAAAGGAAACCAGTAAATGGCCGAGCATTTTGGGGGTATGGAGGTATTTTGCAGAGGTTTTAAATTGTACCATTTTCCAATAGGATAATCTACACTCAGTTCCCTCTGTATGTATTTTAAATTACAAGGCAGCCAGATGGGTAGTGATGCATTTTCCTTTTGGTACGGATGTATAACCTGAGCTGACAGCTCCCATTTACAACTGGACCTAATAGTCCTAAGCGGGGTGGCTGCGACCTGGCTGCCTGGGGTCCTTCTGTTCGGCTGGCACGTGGCCCACTTAGAAATCACTCTGTAAAATTTGAGTAAAATGTATGGGTAGGTAGTGATCATCTTAAAATCCCTTCCAACTACCTTCCTTCTTTTACCTCTAACATTTACTGATGTTCTTTAGCTCAATGTTTTCTGTATAGTTGAAGTTAGGGGAAAAGGAATTAATGGACTTCTCTCAGTTGCAGAGAAGTGTCATGGAGCTGATTTTAAAATAGATGCTTAAGGTAGAAGAATAATACGCAAGTTTTAATCTTAACATGGAGATTAAGGGCAGTGTTGCTGGAAACAGTAATTTTCAAACAAATAATATAAATTGGAAGGGAGGCTGCATTCTGATTTTTGAGACTGTCACCTGATTTGTAATTGCAAGTCTTGCTCATTCTTTAAAAAACAAAGAAAAAACTCTCAATCCTTTTGGCTTCAGTAAATATTGTGTGGGGCGTGGATGCCTGTTTCCAGTGCCTAGTCTCAAGTAATGCCGTATGCAACAAGACATTTTGGGAGAACTGCGACCACTCGTCTCCTTTTCTTCCATTAGGTATAGGTGCACTGAAAAGCCGGGTATTTTTTTTTTTTTTACCCTGTTTTTGTTTCTAGTTTTAGATTTTGATGGAAAAAGACTTGTGTCAGGGCTTGCTTTTGCCAGGTACGTACAACCAAGATGAGTTGGCTCTTACTCAAAGACAGCATAAGGACAAGAGTAGTTCAGCACAGCTGGGTGCAGGAGTGGGAAGCCAAAGGCTGGAAATAGCCATTAGCGAAGCCCTGGCAAGCACGAGTGCGGATCAGATGACTCCGATGCAGGATGGTAGCGTCCAGGAGCATTTGTGTTGCATGACATTGGAGAAACCTTCAGCTGATCTACTTTGCCTTGCCAAAAAGCGGTTTAGTGAGAGTAGGGTATTTTTGTGCTTGTGCATTGCAGTTTCTTGCCGGTCAGCTAGAAGAGTCCTGTAACTGAAATGGAGGAACTTTGGTCTGTATCCTGAATACAGCTGTTGGATAATCAGTTTGGAAAAAAAGGGAGGTGATGTTGGTAGAGGAGATAATTAGAGGAAAATTAATTAAGTTTGTTGCTTTGTATTTTTTTGATGATCATACTTTGGAAAAAAAAAAAAAACAACAAATAAATATTCTTCCCTGCTGCCCTCTTCTCTCCTGCTCTCTTTTATTGCCTTTCAAAGATACGAATATTTTATGAGAGGTGAATTATTATTTTTATTTTATTTTTCAGTAGTTTGAGATCATTCTAAATACTAATCTGCTCTACTAACTGACAGGACTGTGTAATCTTCTTGAATACAAGTTTTGATTAGGGCATACAGATATATTAAAAACAAAGGATGTATTTAAGCAACAGAACCCAACTTAATTTTCTTTGCATTTCCCCCTCTTACAGATTTCCAATATCATTTCAAATGCTGGAAATGTATTTGGGAGAACAGGAATTCCCAGTACCTGGTCAGTAGCTGTGGGTGCATACACTGCTGCACAATGCCTGGGGTTTGGGCAACAAGTGCATGGCAAAGGAGATGGAGATAGCTTTTCCCCTTTGAAGTGCTACCAAATACTCATGTCATTTTGGCCTCACGGAAAAGGAACGTAATACACAAGCACTTATGTTCTATGTATCCTTCAAAGTGTTGGTTATTTTACTCTGGATATTTTGTTCCATCTTGTGCTTCTTGTTATTTTATTTTATTTTTTTTTGCCCTTCTGCTTTAATTGTGGTATGCTTTTAATTTAACAATCTAGTTGTGGAGTTTAGGACATGTAGCATTTATACAGTTTAAAATTACAGCACTTTTCTCCTCCCTCCCTCCCTCCAGATTCCCCAGTAATTACAGGAAGGAGAGATTATTTTATCTAGAGCTTTTCCAGGCATATTAAATTAGTTAAGAAGGTCACCACTGTACTCCTATTGCAAAATCACTTTTTGCAACTTTTGACATCAGATGCTCCCTTGGGAATTAGCCTAAGAGAACTACAGATAAAATCTCAATGATTTTGTGAAGGTCTACTAAGGAAAGAAGTTTAATAGTTGATTATTTTTAAGCCAATAGTGAACATTTTGCATTTATATCTTATTGACAATTTGTGAATAAATCAGCCTGAAAGTAAGGTAATTGTAGTTTGCTTCGCAAGTTGAAAGAAAGTATTCCGCGAAAGCTGCTATGTGAGCATAGTTCCACCCATCTGCGACACAGTTTTAAAACAGATGCTTGTGTCTTACATTCCTGTCTTCTGTCACTAAATAATTAACATGTATGCACTGCACACCTTGTACAAAGATTTTTGTATACGTAGACTTTTTACTTGAGTGGTGATGTCTGTTCTAATATGATTTCTTTGTAACACGGTGGTTATGAATAATGGACTGGATGGTACACTTCTGCAGTCCAGGAGAAGATAGGTGTTAGTCAACTTTGTGCAAATAAACAGAAAACAGAATTTCACTGTTGGGTGGAGAATGCCACAGGGGTCTCTTTCTAGTTTATTTACTCTTGTTTTGAATTAGCTACCAACCTTAGAAAGCTGTCTGGACGTAGCCGAGACCTTGCTCTTAATATGCACATGTGAGGGTGGCACAGGCCACTAGGCTTCGCACTGCCTGTCTGTGCTAGTGTTAAATTAGAGCTTCCAAGAGCATAAGTCCAGCATAAAATCAATTTCCATGTGTTTGTATCTAATGTAACTCAGGCTTGCCATCCTCCAGTGACCGGGGAGCGGGCAGGTTCAGCATCTATAAGTGCATGGATTGCTGCATAGTTGACTACGTAACTGTAAAAGAAAATATACATCCCTTTATGCTTTTTATTTATTTATTTATCCCTACGCTTGAAAGCAGCAGGAAAGGGGCACTGTTTTCCTTTAGGGCTGCTGAAGAGGGGAATTATAAAGGCTGGGAGTCTGCCACACCAGTTTAATGGTGAGGACTGTGGAGCAGGCAGGAAGGAGCTGGCTGTGATTTAGTGAAGGACTGGGTGTAGTTGCAGCACCTTAAGGGAGAGGGGAGGTAAAGGTCCGTCATGGGGTTAGCCAGAGTGGTACTTCCGCAGGAGAAGGAACCACACCTGATAGCTTGCTTGGCTGATATTAATACAATAGAGTAATGGGCTCACACTTGAATTCCAGAGGAGTTTAATTTTCAAGGTATTTAACTTTTGTTGTCATTGACACCATAATTTGGAGCAGTCTAGACTAATAGTTATATAGTATAGTTTAGTATATTTGATTTTGGGGATAGGCAGTCTATTTAAATAGAAACCCGCATGTAGGATACCCTGGCGTTCAACTAGAGACTCGTGGTTCCCAGTTCATCCTGGGCTCGGGTGGCTGTTCTTAGTGGTGCTGGATGTCCCTTCATCTCTGCCACTGGTTTGTGCTTTGGACTCTGCCTTAGACCCGTGAGCTGTTTTCCTCTGCAGTGCTTATTTGTTCCCTTGAGCTTTCTATTTTTAACCTTTTTTCTTCCGTTGTGCAAGTCAGCGTTTCACAAATGCTCGCTTGATTTGGGTGTGTGTAAAGGTGGCTGTGTACCTGGCTTGACAAACCTAAGGTCAACCTAATGAGCAGCTGAACTGGGAAGTAAACAAAATGTGCATTTGGGAGGTTCTTTTTGTTTTCCAGTACAGGGGAAATCTGACATGTAGCAGTGTTCAGTAAACACAGTATTCTCTAATACTCATACAGGTTTAAAGAAAAACACAAAAGAATGAAGAAATATGAGAAAATTTATCACAGGGTCCCTTTTTCTTTGTAATCCAAATACGTTTGTTAAAACATGCACCACACTGGGGCAGCAGTTAGCAAGCATAGGTGCCTGAGCTCCAGACTAATGTCATGGGTGTTATTTATTTGGCATTTATGTGGAGGCCAGCAATTGATTCTGATGGGCTTTCTGCTTGCTTTTGAAAGAAAGTCTGTTGTTTCTGTCTTCTGACGGGGATTAAGCAGCAGTCGCTAACTGCTTGTGTTGGTACGTATGAAGAGGGGAAAAAGGTTGAAATAGAAATGTGTTACCAATTGATGCTTCCCTAAGCATCTCGAACTCCGTTGCTCTGATGCACATTTTGAAGAGTATTTTGTGAATATGCACACAGTAAATTAGCTATGCCTGGTTATCTACTGATGGCATTTTCATATTTTAGGTCCCCCTTTCTCCAACCTTTTTAGATTTCTGACGTGAAAAAGGTGATTTTATCACTGTAACCTGTGTTTAGGAGGGGGAGGCCGTAGAGGGCATGCCCTGTGTGATTCCAGTGTGGTCTGTCTCAGTGCCAATTCAGAGAACCAGCTCTTCTCAACAAACATTCATACGTTCTGCTAATTTATAATGAATTATTTCTTTGCGGCTTAGAATATCACAATCTGGTTATTTCATGTATTTTGAGAAAAACACGTTAAAAAAGAAATTTTACTAAGCAAGCAAGTTTATTCAGTGGGAAATAGTTCTTTCTTTGGTTTGTGCTCCTGCTCATGCTTACAGATATCTTTCAAGTATTGTTCCTCTGTGTTTTCAGGATCGGGAATTTACCAATAATGACAGTAGAAGTCTGTTGAATCAGAGATACAAACATTACAGGCTACATTTATTTTGATCTATTTATTTTTTTTCCTCCCTCCAAGATTCAACTGCTTTCACGGATGCAAAATCTTTCTATGGGTGACAACTTAGATGGCTTCTGTGCCATTTAATGTTTAGGGCAACTGTGGCGGGAATCTGGCAGATGCAGGCTCCAGAACTGTCCAGAGGCTTCTATCATTCCTCTTGCTCTTCATCAGGTCATAAACCTCGCTGAGAAAGGGCCAGGATATTAGCTAAGACTGTTGTGTAAGTTTTATAAAATTATTTGTAAGGATTGCTAACATTCTGTTAGCCTAACTGATACAGTACTCATTTATTTGAGATGGTGTTTTTTGATTGTTTTGGAACTACCTTTAATGGAGTAAAGGAGACTTCGCTTTCCAAAAAAGAAACACAGCAAATTACAGTTCTTCATCGTGTAGAATGTGCCTTAATACAAGAAAGGCTTCTGTAATGTTATAAATGATTTAAACTAAGATTAATAATTGCATGAGAAAAAGAAAAGGCTTAAGTGATGTATTTTACAACGTGTGCTGTCTGGCCTGAACGTGCAAACACAGGCTCATGAGTATGCTGCTTAGGATTTACAGGTGAATTGAAAGAGCTCATTATGTATCTAATGACTTATTCGCTATTGGGTCCTTATATTTTAATGTAATTGTTAGCCTCTATAGATTTAATGTGTTCATTTCAAATATTGAGTGACAAATCCCATTCAGGTGACAATTATGTTATACTCTGTGATAACTCCTTTCAGAAACTTCATGCTTATCCCTGCTGTTTTCTCAGCTGATTTTTCTTCAGCGGAAGTCAGTCAGGTAAAGGAGTGAAAATGAAAGAGGATATGAGAATCATGTGTAAAGTTAAATATATCAATGATTACTTGAAGTACTGACCACTGACTTTGCCCACCATAAGAACTGCAATACTTTTGAATACTGCAAATGTAAAATACCGTAGAGAAATATTTAACTGAGAGCCCTTGGTTATCCTTTGTATACTAGGGAATATATGTATTGTACATCATACAAGTTTTAACCAAACAGATCTGTGTGTGTCCTTTCAAAATAAGTAGAAGTGCTACATATTTAGATGGCAAAAGACAAGACATAATTGGCTACTAGTAGGTGATGCTGCTAGTTCTATTTAAAAAGTGTAAATACTATGTTACTTTTTAAGTGAATGACGAACTTCTTGTAATAAGTGGAGTTGAGTCAACCAGTTCTGTTTTGTTTTTTCTTCCTGAGGTAATTACGGAGAGAATTTGAGCACAGGTTTTCAGTCCAGTGGCTACATATTTAGCCATTGATTAGCATTTGTCTTCATGTACTCTCTTTGTGCGTATGTGTACATAAAATATATATGTGTGTGTGTGTGTGTTAGTTTTTAAATATATACTTATATTTCCTGCTCAACTTCTAACATTCAGCTCTAGTTCAGGTGCGCATACCTGAACTATTTATACAACTAAATGTATTTTATAGGCCTACCTACATACCAACCTGCTTTATTTTGAATGCGTCCAGATAGCAATGCCGAGAGGAAGTCTTCCTCACTGCTTTAAAAACAGGGTTGTTAATAGCCGTGTGTGTACTTCCCTGGCAGTGAGGGGCCTTTTAGCTGTCACTGCAGCTGACTGGTGGTGTTTCACCCAGCATTGCTCTCGGGGCTCGGCTGCTGCACACCAGGAGACTCTTCATTATTTCCATTCCTGTTGAGCATAAGCTGCAGTTACATTCAAATGGCCAAGGTACTTATTCTTCCTGCTAATGTTTTTTTCTTTTCCTTCCTATGAGAAGAAATGGGACATAAGTGTCTGTGCCCATAAAACAGTATACAACAACTTATTTTTTCCTGCCTTAAGTTTTAAATGATGGCCTACAGAATGTCTGATGAGCTATGAATCAAGTGTAGAAAGAGTACATACTGCATTTCTTTTTTTCTCTTGAGTTTTACATATTACAAGTGGGTTGTGTGTGAAGGTTCTGGGGTTAATGGCTGTTTTCAGGATGCAGTGGTTTAAAGGAAGGAATGGTAGAGATTAGCGAGGAAAGGATAAAGAGGTGCATGGATGGTTTAATTTCATTTTTAAAACTACTGATTCATGAAGAGAATGACTTTGTTTTCCTAACCTGCCAATTAATTGTTTTCATTGTTTGTATGGTGATTTACCAGCAGGAGTTGGGAAGTGCCAAATAATGAAGATATCCTGATTGAAATGAGCATACAGATGATTATTATTGAATATAGCTCTGGCTGAAGCCTTATAACCCGCTCTGGTTGCACACCCTTGCTGAGTGCTCTGGAGCTGGAAGATTCTGTAGGAACTTAGGGTGTGCAGAGAAATATTCCAAAGTATTATTTAAATCAGTGAAAGAATATGCTTACTAAATGTCCTTCTGTGCATTTCATTACTCCTCAGAAAGTGTCTTAGAAATAAATCCAAATCTCGAGCAAGTTCCTTTATAAAGGGCCTTTTTTTTTTTTTTGAGGGTTTTGTCAGAGCATCTTTACCGTCTGTTTTTGAAATGCATTGTTTATTACCACTGATTCTTTAAAAATTTAAATATATATATATATATTTCTTTTTAACAAGGTTAGCAGTTGTGTGTCTGGTGTTTGCATAGCTCTTTCTGCAGCATAGCTCAGCAGATACTACCAAGTTCTGATACTTCCAGTTTTTTTTTTTTTTTTTTTTTTTTTTTTCTCCCCTAGAATATTATTTTTGT
>VXAA01004609.1:198390-212106 GCA_013399115.1 Anseranas semipalmata | reverse complement strand
GCAAGTCCGCTGTATCTTTATGTAAAGCTTCTTAAGAAAAAAAAAAAAAAATTGTAACCATGTCCACAATATTTAACCCAGCATTTTACCTCTTTTAGGATGGAATCTCCTTCATATGCTCTCACATGTCATTTGATTTCTGTGGCCTTCTTGATGTTAATGTAGGGTGCTCCAGGACTCTTCAGCTGATAGAATCCCAACAGAATATTTTGGAGTAGACTTGTTTGTATGTGTGTTTGTGAAATGTTGGCTTATTAAAGCTAGATTTTAGTCCTTTACCTGCATGAGCTATTTTACTGTGAGAACTTTGTTGCAAGTAGTGGGACATCTATAGAAAAAGAAATTACTAAGTTTACCGGAATGGTAAGCAGCATCTTAACAAGGCTTTTTTCCTGATTTGCTTTATTGTAGCAGTTTCTTTAAGTCTTCTTAACAAACTCTTCTCTTCCTTTGAGGGAGGGAGGCAAGGTATCAGGAGAAAACCTGTTCTGCTCTTGATTATGCCTGTTTGCTCATGAGAAAGTCTTTAAAATAGTGTCACTTCAGTGTCACTCTGCAGTTCTGCTTCCTGTTTTTGGTGCTGTTAGTGCTAGTAAAAATGAGGAGAAGAAAAATTTCATCAGATTTTTTTTCTGAAAACATCTGAGGATTTTTCTTATTTTCTGGATTGTCTTGTGTGCTAGTGATGATACACAATCAAAAGTATGTTTTTATTGTACTGTTTATAATGGATGTTAAAAAAAAAGATTGGAGCTTTCAACTCTGGACTCATATATCTAGTGTTTGGAAGTATAACACAACTGTGGTTTTGGGTGATCACCTTTAAGTTTCTTTTTTATTTTTTTATTTTTTGTTATGTTTTGAGAGAATCTTCAAGGGCTGGTCCTGTCATTATCGCCCATGTTTCAATGTCTGACAAATATCTGGGATACCTTGCTTCAGCAGGAGAAAGCCATTGGCGTACATGGAGAGGAATCCTTCCTCTTCAGGTAGCAATGAAATGGAAAGCGTACTTACTGTACCAGTGCCAAAGTTGTCTTAAATATTGGCCATGCAGTTTGGAGGTTTCTATTTGAACCACCCGCTCTTTCATGGGGCAACATCATTGCTCTTCAGGGAGAGATTTCTGCCCGCTCAGTCCTGTTTTGCGTCTCTGCTGATTCATGGTAATACTGACATCCTATTGAACTTGATAGGTGCATTTAGCAAGTTGAGACTGCTTCTTACAGCAGTGAATTGATGTGATCACATTTAACTGGGGATTATTTTATTTGCTGCTATTATGTTTTGTTAAAAGACTTCATGTAAGCTGAAATGTAGAAATATGCTCCATTAGGTAAGTGATGAGATTTTGACCTTTGTGTTGCTTGGTTCTGTAGTCTTATTTATTCCAATCACATTAATAGGCTTTGCAGGGCTGTGCACCTGTGAATTTGAATTGGGTTCTATAATTTTCATGTTAATAAAGTGGGCTCGTTATTAAGTGAGGACAAATTTTAGGACTTGGTTTTTGGGAAGTATTTACTTATTTCAAGGCTTGCTGTAGCAGTGCTGCTCTTTACAACTTCCCAAATATTTGGATTCATAAATTTAAGTATAGGAGTGGTCCCTTGTTCATTTTTTATTTATTTTTAAGAAAGTGTTACCCAAACATTGCTAATTTGCTGTCTGTCTTTGAACCACATTGCATAACGCAAACTTCAGGGAGTTTGAATATGCACCTAGTTCTAACATAAATGGGAAATGTTACGGTATATTTACTTGTGTAAACATTGATCTGGCAACTAAACAGATATTAGCTTACCCGAATTCACAAGCAATAGCAATTTAGAAAAAGGCCGCACTCCAGGGATGTCTTTTGTGTGTGATCCTCACGTTGTAGAGGAGCATCCTTGGTCTTTGTCACTGAAGAAGGTGCCCTGCTCAGATCTTCTGAGAGTTGACAAGCCAGTGCTGTCCATGGATCAGATTCAGCTGTGGTGAAACCGGGGTACAATAAATATTGCTTCCAAGAGCGGGTAGTTTTCTGAGGCCTATGAGATGTGGCAGTATTCTGCTTAGCTGATAAATTGCAGTGTAGCAGGAAGGATGCTACAATGAGTATTGATTTCTTTTGTGCATAGACCTCATTTTGCTACAGCTTGTGAATTGCCTTCATGAGCTGACAATCCATTAAGGATCACTTTGTGTGTCTCTTCCTTCATTATTGCTTCTTTTACTGCTTTCTGCTTTACTGCTTTTAAAATACATTGTCGAGACAAAAATAAAATAGGTAAAGGAGAAACTCTAATAGTAGCAAAGCAATTTGGCTCTTGGTAAATTACTTTATTGCAAAAAATATTTTACTAGGAAACTATCTACAAAGACAATTTCAAGGAACTAAACGTAGGATATTAAAATTATTTTGTAGTAGGGTAACTCACCTAATGATTGTAATTTTGTGTCATGAAACAGACCTTTTATTGTAAGATTATGTCCACATAAAACTTGAATTTTTGGTCTTCAGACTTCAAACAAAAAAAATTTAGTCTTGTCCATTCTGCATGGTCAGCCAGTATCTCACATTCTGAATACATGACAATAATTCCTTCACGGATTAAATGCTCATTTTTGTTCATGTCCGGTTCATTTTGTTCATGTTCTTTTTCTTACTCTGAGTAAGCAGGGAAACACTATATTTCTATATATTATTTGGATGTTGTTTTTTTTTTTTTTTTTCAAGGAAGTAGTCCAACTTCTGTGACACAATTAGTTTAGTTACTAATATATTTTTTTATCTTTTTTCAAGAAAACTTGGTACTTTCCTAATCCCTTGATTGTATTGATTAGCCAAATTGCATTCGGCTACTTCCATTCTAGGACAGGTTGGAATTAAAAATCTCTAGATTAGGCTATCAATTATAAGGCTAGCAAAATAAGAGGACCACCATACTTCATTGTGGAAGAAAGGGTATTATTTTTCTTAGTAAGATTTTTTTTTTTTTAATTGTAATAACTTCCCATATGCCTTTGTTTTGTATCCTTTTCACATCATTATGCTTGGTATTAGACAAGTCATATCCTCCCACAAGTCTCCTTAAGTCATCTCGTAGTCTCAGGGATGGGTATTGACCATATGCATAATGTTTTGTGATCTACTTATGGAAGGCTCTACTGAAGAGCCAGACGGTATTTTTATGAAATATATGTTGCTCTTCAAAGCTGCTTTGTAAAACGCCCAGTGATACTGGCTGTTAAAATTTAGTTTTAGTTACCGACACATGCAGGGTGGCTTTCACTTTATGGGATTTTTTTTCTTTTTTCTTTTCACTTGGACATTTACGGGAAGATCTGATTCAACAAAATTCTGTAGTTTCTGGCAGGTCCCGAGTTCTGCTGCCAGAAGTTTCAGGTCTGGTTCCTGCCAGGACTTCTCCGGTAGACAGTGTCCTCATTAATCGGATCTCCTGGTGCTCCCAGTGCAGTGATGCTTAGCTATTTCTACCCCAGAGTGACTCTAAATACATTAAACAGAATTGTTTTGTACAAGTGGTTGGCCAGACACTTGATACTTGCAGTCTTTTTCCAACTCTTCTTCCTCAGATTTATGACTTTAGCATTGGTTGATCAATAGTATTATATTGTCGTGCTTATTTTCCATTGGCTTTGATTCGTGGCCCTGAAGAGTAATGTTCTACTCACTATTTACTTCATATATTAAAAAAAAAAAGATAATAGTCATTAAATACCTTTTGGAAACTTTACAGTTTCTTTGGGAGACTGTGGCAAGAGTATAGAAGTAAAATGCATGTTTCTTTTCCTTCAAAATACATGGTGCTAGATGGTGTACTTCATGCCTTCAGTACCATTTCAAAAGTTTGAGAAATGATGCATTGGATAAACCTTATCAGTTCCAAGGTGAGATTTTCTGGAACAGACTTAAATCTGTCTTTCAAACTGTTGCATAGAGGAATTTGAGATTATTAGTAGACATACAACTGAAAAAATTGGCAATTCCCACCCACGCATGCCAAATCATGAAAACTGCATTTTAGTGAATTACTTTTATTGCTGCTGTTTTCCCAACTTCTTTCCTAAAGCTCTCTTTTGTTGTAAACCATGGTATCCTCCTGATAGGTGTAAATGCTGTGTCTGCTGGACTATGGAAGCAGATATAACTATCTCTGTGGATCCGCTGCAAACTTAATATATTTTTTAAAATACACAGAAGATGAGACAATTTCAGTAGCATTTTTTTCTATGCTTATATTGAAGTGACTTCATTGTCTGGATTTCTTTTTTTTCTGTTGTTTTAAATAGCTTTCTTTTTTTCTTTTCTTTTCTTTTCTTTTCTTTTCTTTTTTTTTTAAGGGGAGGGCTTTTTATTTATTTTTGGGAGGCGGGGGAGGGTTGGCTTTTATCGGTGCGTACTACAGCATTCACTCTTTTTTATTTGTTTAGGGTCAAATCCTTGGCCATGTTCATGGAGCATCAAGAGACACAGAAATAAGAGGTTTGTGCCATTTCTGCATACCATTGAGTGCCAGGGGGGCTGTAGGCACCTGCTCCATGCTCAGTTCCTACACCAGCAGACACTTTACAGATTTATTCTTATCCTTTGTGATGGTTACTCAAGCACTCAGGTGGGCAGCTGGGATATACAGAGGTTGTAATTTGCTTGAAATTCTCTCGGGACATCTGTGGATGATTGTTATGAAGAACCCTCTCTTTCTCGCTCTTTTTCCCTGTCTTCATTTTCCCACAACGCTAAACTCTTTGGTGTTTTACCCTGGCATGCTGGATGATGGGGAAGGATTGGAATGTGCAATTTTCTTATTGCACATGTAACATGATGCTTCGAAATCAGAAGGTTGTACTGCCTTGTGCACAATCCCCTTTCCCTGACTAAAATATGGTTGGTTTTATAGTGTTGTTATTATGAGCACAGAGCTTTGGAAAGCAGTCTTTACCTTTTGTTTTTCTGCTATTATATTAAATATAATAGTATGTAGTGTATAAGTACAGATTTATCTTTTGCAATGTTTTTGGCAATGAAGGATTTGGTGTAGCTTTGGTAAGCTGTATAATCTCAATAGTGATATTGCAGGTTTTACTATGTAAGCTAAATGAAGTGCTAAATCCCAGCTTTCCTCCTGAAGGTATTAATCTGCTGTGGCTGGATTGAAACACCCTTTTTGCTTTTAAAATATGGGAACAGAAAGATTGAATTTTATGTACACATGGTACACAACTGTTTAAAAAAAACAAAACTGTAAACTCAACATATGGGTTTAAAAATGCAATAGTAAGCATAATAGTAATAATAGTAAGCCTAACAGTATCCATAGAGGAAAATACTTTGCAAAGAGCTTGAGAAAATTTACCGGTCCAGCTTATTTTTACCGACATACTTGATAATAAGAAAACCAAGTGTCTTGTGTTTCTTCACACTGAATAAAAGCTTTCTCAACAGAGAGACAAGCTGAATTTTATGAGGCTTTTTATGAGCTCCTACAGGCAGTACCTGAAAGTTGGTGGAGCAGCAGGGAGAGGAATGGGAAAAAATGGTTTATATTTTAAGTGAAAAGTGATTGTATTTCTTTGTATAGCTTTTTTTTTTTTTTTCCTCATAGCATATCACTTGTCACCAAAAAAAAAAAGTAATTGTACCCTTTTTGTTTTGTAATTATATGCTGGGTGCAAACATCTTTTTTTTCTGATCATAGCAGAAATAATTTTAGTATTCAAAACATTAGTATGCTGTCAGTTTAGTTAAGCAGTACTTTTTGATTTCTTCTAATGCCAACATTGTAGATTTTTTTAGACCAATGGTTCAGTAAGTATTCCCTTATTTTGTTAAATTCTGTGATGATTTATGACTCGATTCAAGCTCAACTCCTGGAAGTTGCTCATTTTGTCTTTGCAAAGAGTGATTTACTCAAGCCTGATTCTGTTCTGCTGAAGTCAGTAAAAGTTTTGCTGTTGATCTCAGAGGAACAAGATGTAGCTACAGTTTTGCCTGTGATTCCTTTGTTCCTCTGGTTAAGCTATGGAGCAGAGCGATGTGGGCTGCCTGTGGCAAACGAACTGCAAAGTTGTTTTGGCAACTGTCTGTGTCCTTGGCTGTTTAGGTTCTTTGTTGTGTGCTTTATAAATACGAAGCTTCAGCTAGAGATAACTTAGGTCAGTTCTTGTGCATCCACAATGGATTAGTTTAATAGCTTCTCTTTTAGATAATTTAAAAATTCTCCTTGGAAGTGTTTTTGCACGAAGTGGTTCATGTCCCAGTTCTTACAGTCCCCAGATACAAGTTTTCAAGAAGTACGTAAAAAGAACAAATTAATAATGATGTATCTGGTGATATGTTGTTGTTTTTGGTTGTTTCTCTTATGGACTTTAAAGCTCCTGTAAGTTTTGGAATGCCAACTTCTGTTTTTATTATTTCTTTGGCTAAAGAAAAATCAGTGCTGAAAGATGCAAGGAAAATACTTTCAGTACCACACTTGGACTAAATAGGTCTGGTTTTGCTCGGTAATTTATTTAGCCAGTATGAATAAATAAAATCATTAACATGGGATACACTTTTTAAAAACCCATTAGTCTGATGTGAATTTTGTTTAGTTTGCTTTGAACTCAAGTCTCTCTTTATAATGATAACTTGATCTTCTGCATTCATTTCTTTACAATAGTAATTTAAAATATTTTGAAGTATAAGTTGTTGCTTTAATGTCACAATATGTGAATGTGAAATAGGCATAATTAGGAAAAACTTGAAATAATTGGAAAAAAATGAAAAGGGCAGAGAAGTTTTGCGGAAAAAATGATTACATCAGTAACTTCCAGTAATAACATACTTAAAATAGTTAACTCTCCTAACCGCAGTAGTTTGGACTGATTTAACAGTGAAATGAAGAAGTTAACTGAAATGAATCTTACATTTTTACAGTATTTATTGTGAGGTACTTTCCTTTCATTCTGAAGACCTTCCAAGTGTTTTAGGGCTTCTTAAGTAATTAAATCTGTTTTATCAATATGCAAGTTCAGTTTTTACGTTGATGCTTGAAAGCTGGGGATTAAGGAAAATACTTTTTTCAGTATTACCTCTTCATGATTTATGACAGCATTATCAACATGAAGAGCACCTATAACAGCTGAAATGCTGATTTTATTACTTATCATGATCCAAAACGGGGTGGTGGGGGAAAACCACCCCACCTGTAGGTATACACAGATTGCAGCAGAGAGCTCATGGGATTCTGCGATACACAAGGACATGGGTTTGTTTACTAAACATTCCTGTTTTTTACAGATCAACACAAATCAACACTAGCAAGAATACTATGATTAATAAATAAGGTGTATTTGTATATATATGTGTGTGCGTGTGTATAAAGCTATTGCAGATATCACCAGGAAGCAAGTGTATGTATGTATATATATATATGTGTATATATATATGTAACATTTTAAGGATATAGCACCAATTAATAGTAGAAGCAATTAGAAGCAGTGGAAAGGTGATCTGGGGTGGGACAATCAGGAATATCACCGTAGATATGGTTTGGGGATAATTATAGGCTCAACAGAGTTATTAATAATGCTATGGCAGTGAAAATTCTTAGGGATTACAAGTTTATCAATACCGTAACAGCAAGTACACTTATGATAGTTTATACTTTATCAATACTGTACTTACGACGTTATGTAAATATATAAATACTCATAAAATTACCAGTACTGAATGCATCAAACAGATCCCAGAAGTGGGGGTGTCCAAAACAGATCTCTGAAGAGGCCAATCACCCCAGGACAGGGCCCAGAAGGGAACCAAAAAAATATCAAGCCCATTTCATATCACTGTGACCTAAGAGACCGTAGGACAACACCATGTAGGTAACCAAGGCTGCTGTTAATTTCTGTCTTCTTCCTCACACAGCCAACAGACAGTGTTTTTTGTTTTCCTTTATTCTCTTTAAACAAGAGTTTTATTTCTTACGTTGACTCCAACTTTCTTGGGCGAGAAGTGGTTCCTCAGTTTCTCGTTTTGTCTTTATCCGCAGTAGGCTCAGGCAGCCACGTATGAGGTGTTGAGCCGCATATCAGGGACGTGCCTGGCTCCCAGTCCCAAGGCTGAGGGCCCAGTGCCCAGGCCTGCTGCCAGGCAGGGCCCGCAGGCTGGCAGACATTTTCTGCCTGTGGTGGTCAGCCGCCATTTTATGTCGGAACTTGGCTCTTCACAGCCAGGTAACCTCCGTAACTACTCCGATCACTTCTCAACTTCTTATCATCTCTTTTAGGCTTTAGTACTCTCTCCTTGAGTTAAAACACTGTACTTGGTCATTAAGGCATACGGTCAAGTTTTATTCTGATATAATTTTTCTGATACCCGCTTTTAACATAACAGATGCCTGTGGGTGCTACGTTGTAATAGCACAAAGTGAAAGCTCATGCTAACATTTTAACAGCCCACTGGGGCTTTTGGCAGCATGACCGTTTTGTGCTTCAGTGAGGATTTTGTCTTAAAAGGCTGTTTGATTTCTGTGGCTTGGTGGTTCAACCTGGATGCAGGGGGTCTGGATTCAGCTCATGAATCTCTCTTTGACCTTGAGCAGCAAAGTGCGAAATAAACTAGATGTGAACACAGCTAATGGCTATTGAAAATCCTGGACTGTGCCTTGCTTCAGGTATCTGTGGAACAAAAATGAAGAGAAATATTTTTATTTTTTGCCTTTTACATATTTTTGCTTTGTCTTAGATGTTTGGGAAAGTAAACTGTGGCATAGTGGTATACAGATTAGTGGAACCAGACCACAATGTTTGTGTATTGTCTTAAGGAGCTAGTTCAGTAAAGTCTATATGCTATATATACTAAAATTTGTAGTGTGAGGATGATTTTTTCATGGTTATTTTTTTTTTCCCCAAAATATTAAATATACTATAAAGTAATTGGGAAAGAAAGTAGAAAGCTCTAGAGCTATTTTTGGCCTACCAGCTGACTTATCTGAAGGGCATGCTCTGTCACTTGTCACGTTTTCAGCATCTATCACAAAAAAAAAATCTGATTGCACATAAATATATACTGATAAACACAAAGCATTTTTTTCCTCTAATCATTTTTATTTCAAAGCTTTCAAAAATGAATTACAAAGTAAGAACAAACGTGCTAAATTCATCTTAAAAAATAAGACAAATTATAAGCATCTGAAAAATGATCCTTTTTGAGTGATGAGCTGAAATACAGACAGCTGTCATTGGTTTGGCTCTAAATTTATTTTCGTAGTGTTGCAGCACTGCATTTATCCCAGAGAAAATACCCTCACAATGTGGGCTGTCAGGCCGAGACTGAGGAGGGGGCTCCATTTCAGTGACCTCTTTATTCTTCGCTCCTTCCACCTCCTGGCCTCGGCTCTCTGTGGTGGCCAGATTGCTTGCCTCAGGCCAGAGGTGCCATTTATCCAGTTCTTTGCAAATAGTCGTCATCTTTTTGTGCTCGTGGTCTATTCTTCTTTGGCAGCCTTTCTCTCACTGCAGAGCTGCTTGGCAGCAGTCGTGTCCTTGTCTGTCCTGACACTCGGAGATGTCCTGTCACCTTTGTCATGGAGGTGATCCATAGAGGTGGATTGACTCTGGGTATCCAGACAGCCATTGTAGAAACAGTGCTTCTAGGGATAAAAATCACAAATTAATTACCTTGTAATTCTGTGAAGTGTGGAGCTGAGGAAAATTCATAAATGTTTTCTTCTCCCAGACAAGGGAGAAGTTTGTAATTTCACTGTTTCGTTTCTCCAAATGTGTCTCTCTCTATTTTTTATTTAATGTATCTGTGATGAAACTGTTGGGGGCAGGAATTAAATATTTTGATGTTTTCAAAATACAAATATTTTACTTGGAGGTGCTTTGTATTGAGCTACACTTTCCCCCTCAAGGTGTATTTTGCCAGCATTCAGAGTAACATGCGACCCAATTTTCGTATGAGTAAACTACTTTTCCAATAATATATCCAGACCTGCAACTCCTCTGCATGCAATTCATCTGATGTATCGTATAACTAAAAAAGATAACAGAGTTCTTTAATGGAAATACTCCTTCTCCTGAGAGACCCAGCCCACAGAAAAGTGTAAGACTGAAAGGCATTGGAAGACAGAGGGATGCTTTTCAATGTTTTGTTAAATTCTATTATAATGAAATGCTTTAATTCTTTTTGTAGGTATTCCTGCTTAGTACAAAGCAAGAGCAGATAACATTTGAATTTGGAGTTTGAATTATGTGATGGATATTACAGAGAGTTCATTTTCTGTCAGAATACTCAATCTGATGGGGAAGTTGCTAATAGCTCTGTTGTATCTCCTAAGAGAGAATCTTGATTGGACTCAACTATTCCATACATACTTTGCCTAGAGAGCTTTTGGTTTGTATTTTGCCAAATCCAGTTTTTCTTCTCAGGTTGTGGGTTAATTTCTTTTAATCATTGTTTCAAAACACGAATGTTCACCTGTATAATCAGTCATACAGAAATACTACGTAATAGCAAAGGGATTGAAACAGCAGATTGCTGTTGAGCCTTGTACAAGCTGTCCAGATAATGTAATGAAGAACAAAATTTTTGACAGAGTATTTTAAATAGATTACAGCATCCTACCTACCATTAATGTACTACTTCCCCCAAATGTATTTAAGTTCTAATGAGACAAACTTAAATATTAATTACTAAATTATTAAGTTTTTTTTTTTCATAATTTTAATCTGTGTAATTTTGCTTTCAGGTAGAGGCTCCCTGCTAGTTTGGGGTTGTTCTGTTCTGCTTGAGGTAATCATCCTGTAATATCTAATTCAATACAATGATCAGTTCAGTTGCAGATTAGTGTAGCATTCAGCAGTAAAAAATAAATATCCCCAAAGTGTACATGCCCAAAGCAGTGTTTAATTCTAATACAAATTACACTGAATGTTTTACAAATTTGCATGACTTGTTTGCAATCTCATGGTCAAAACAAGATAATGAGATCTAAACACCATGATTTAAACTTAGGCACAAATAACATGATGTCTATAAATGCTTTAAGGCTGCCTTATTTTAACATATTCAGCTCTTTTAAATTTTACAACTTCAATCCCTGATAAATGGGAATTAAAAAATATGAAAAGAGCTTTTGATAAGAGAAAGAATGCTTCAGTTATTGTATCGGGTAAAGTCTTCTGGAGGTGATTACTTTCTTTCTGAAACACTGTTCTCAGCACTCTTGTGGCCCAGGCATCTGTCACTCAAACAGATGTCACCCCATCAACTTGAAAATACAACTTTTTTTCCACTCTGTGTGGCCAAGTGAAGCTTTCAGGTTGATGTGCTTGGTGACATTTGTTTAAGTGACAGATGTTCATGTCTAATAGCCCTCAATGGGGAGGTGACCTTGTTTTCTTAGCGGGAGTTCCGCATCAAGTACTATAATTATATGTATGCAGAGAATATATGCCTTTATGGAGTGTTACATGTGTAAGGAAGTTTTTACACTTCAAATTGCTGTGTGTGTGTAATGGAAAGGCTTTGGCAAAAGATAGCAAGTTTTCAGGGCTTGACTCTAACCTGTCCTGAACAGAACAAGATTAACACAATGAACTCTATAGATTTAAACAACTATGGAGAATGAGTGGTATAATAACAGGCCCAAGACTTGATTCAATGAGCCAGTTCCTTCCTCCTGGACAATCTGGGGGTTGTCATCAGCTTAGAGTAGAAGGAAAAGGCTTCTGGAATCTCCACGTCTGGGTCAGTCTGACTCATCCTGCATGGTGCTATCCTCACCAGGCAGATGCTGGAGTGTTGTCTACACATAGCTGAGCTTAGGAAAGGTGATGGGAGTTTTTCAACAAGCTGGATTCAGCTCTAGATAAGATTTAAGATGAGTATATTAACTTGGGAAAATGATGGCGCAGTTAAGTAGACCTGTAATAAAGGCTGCTATGTCTTCACTACTGCTAGCCAACTTTGGTAGCTCTATTAGTTTCTATGCATACCTCCTGAATTTAGTATTTGTTATGACAATATTTTGAGCCTCTAAAATGTTCTCTTTGGATAGATAATGTCCACTGAACTTTTCCTTTCTTAGCATATTTCTGTCTCTCTAATGTGCTCCCTTGTGGCACCCGTGTTGAAACTGTTCTCTTGGGCTTCCTGCTGTTTCCTGTCCTCCTTAAAGGTATAAAGTTATGCATTCATTTGGCTGTAAATCAGTTTAACCCAGTCTCCTATCTCCAAAGATGGGGGACAGCTGGGGAAGTGTATACAGAGGAGGCTGTAGTGACATTTGTAAAAAATAATTTCCCAGCCGCCATTTTCAGGGGTTTCCTTGGCTGAAGATTTCTTGACTGATCTTTGTTCAATAGCCCTGATTTGATTTACTTTTTGCCATGTCCCCAACTTTTTTTTTTTTTCTAGCTGTTTTTTAAACCTATGTCACTTGTAGGACCCACAGTGTTCTGTGACAAATAGCCCTACAACTTAAACACATATACTCTCAAAACAGCTTCCTTGATCCTCCAATCTTATTTTGTGCTCACTAGTTTTTCATACTGGAAGAAGCTAAACAGTAGTCTCCTTTTCCCCTTCTCTGTGTCATTTCATAATATGCAAAATCATACAGAAAAACCCTGAAGAAATTAGGATTACTGAGATTGATATTTAATTAAAAATTCAGAGACAGTTTCTTAAACATCTTGATCTTTATGTGAACTTCTTGCAGATTTTATTCCTGAGAGTCTTTATAAAGTAGTACAAAAGACTAAACCTTTCCTTCCTGATTATATTATAGCTGAAAGCTGTAACCTATATTTTGGTAATGACTTTTCTTAATGGTGAATTCTTAGTTTCAGCAAGGAGTTCTGCACATAAATTGGAAGTGACCATATAGACACAGCATGTTTCTCACGTTAAACATGGATCTTTGGGTCTTAGTTTCAATAATTACATCGTGTTAGAGGGAATCTTCAGTGACACTGTGTAAATGACTGCAGCAAGAATTTTTATTGGCAGCACTGTCTACACAGAAAAGGAAGCAATTTTTAATTTAAAAGGAAGGACAGCAAGTGTTTCTCTAGGAGTGTGCTTGTATTTACATAAATATGCACAAAATGTGGTAGTAGTGACTGCAATATGAAGATCACAACATCCAAGGGATAAAAAATGAAAACCAAGATTTAAGCATCTGTGTTTGGGTCTGCAAATAACCAGTGGTCCTGCAAACTGAGATTAATGTAACACCTCTGAGATACGATGCGAGAGTTAATACATTAGCATTAAGCACTACAGTAAGACATTGGGAATATTAAGAATGCTTTGTCCAGTACTCAGTTTACATTGTGTGCAATAATTAGGCCCTGAAAATGTAAAGGAATGTTGAGAAGAAACAATCGTGTAGTCATAGCATCCATCCAAAGGGGTGATTTATCAGGAGTTTCGTGTTAATATGCATCTTCGTGCCACTAATTTCTGCATGCATTGTTTTAAACATGGAGAGGTGGCGATTTGTGGTTTCTGGGACAGCAGCACTTTTAGTATTTCCTCATATTTGATTACTGTGATAACTTTTATATAAAATATTCTGCCATAACTTAAATTCTATTTCATTTAGTGACAGGAGTCACTAAAGTAGACTTCAAAAAAGTAAGGAATGTGATGGTTTTACTTCTATAATCGTATGTCTTTATTCCAATCTTTTTTTTTTTTTCTTTTTTTTTTTTTCA
>VXAA01004609.1:120941-198368 GCA_013399115.1 Anseranas semipalmata | reverse complement strand
TGCCACTGCTTTCTTAAAGTCTGGGTTACAAGTCTCAGAGCATTTACACGTGAACATTTTGCCTTCATATGCAGTTTTGTCAAATTAGCAAGTCAGTTTTCATAAGCAAAATTTCATCCATGTTTATACATTGTAGAGGGCCCCACCTTAGATTGGGTTGTTGTATTAATCATATGGAAGTTGAATGCAGAGCCCAGCAGTTGTATTTCTCATGGATCGATTTCATTGTTCTGGCAACTGGAATGTCTGCTTGGACACGCAGGGCAGGAGGCAGATGAGGTGCTCCTGGTCCTGTGCTCTTCGCTGATGGTGGGAGAGGTCTGTAGGGGTAGCTACTTTTGCTGTGGTTGACCTAGCTATCTAGTTCTCATTGTTGAAGTGCTCTAGTTACACTGTATACATTTGTTCTTGTTGTTATATTCATCTTTTTTTTTTTTTTTTTCCTTCCCTCCCTAGTATTTTGCTTTTTCTTGTAACAAGAATACATCTCAGGACTGTTCATTTGCTTGAGATTGTAAACTTTCTTCTGCTATTGAGGAGTTTACCCCGCGCTACAAGTGTTAACAAAAATAAAAATTACGAACAATGTGACAAAATAACAATGAAGCCCAATATGAAGTTTTGCTGTGTAAGATTGCTTATAGTTTTCTCAAATTTTACTTAGTGATTTCTTTATCAAAACCAAAATTATTAAAACCAGTCTGAAAATTTGTTAACAGATTTCGAAGATGCAGACATGTAATTGCTATGATTTTTTTTAGGTATTCAGTGCAATGAAAGCATGATAAAAGTGAAACGTCTTGTACAAAATAAATTCAGTGCTTTTTTAACAGATGTTTTAGTCCAAATTTATTTTGTTGGATTCTCATTCCTTTTAGCTTGGAGTCTGCATTTGGCAAGGACAGTATCTTAATGAATTTTATTAATTACAGAAAAATTAGTCAGGTTAGTGATTCACAACCTTTTTACTATTGGGGACTGTGGCAAATTCTGTTCTAGGCCTAGCGCTGAACCTCCTTTGTCTCAAGTGATTCTTCTTCAGTCTGGTTCATGGACAACTTGAGTGTTTGGTCCACCTAAAGTCTCCCTTACTTTGCTGTCTTTTATTTTTTATTTTTAATGGTGTTTCTCCCCATATTTTTACCAAAGTTTTAACACCCTCACTAGGCATATGTGTCTAGTGGTTAACAGCATTTAGTAAGTAGATTGATATAAAGCATGGGGGGCAGAGGAGAAGTTGCATGGGTTGTGTGATGCTGGAGAACAGGGGCTGCGGCAGTACCTAGCTGCTGATGGTTAGGGCATATGTAGGAGTGCACGATCTTGTGTGTTTTAATTTACCATGACAGGATCTGATCTATGGATAGGCCTGTGTGTGAGCTGCAACACAAACTGCTTTCACAGTGGAGATTTTTTTTTTTTTTTTTTTTATCTTTCAACCTGATATATTCACTTTGCACAAGTGGTACAATCCTGAGCCACAGGAGCCTTCTGTCCTGCTACTTTGTGCACAAAAAGACAGTTGGTTTTTTTTTCCTGTAAGGTTGTTATCAGGAAATAAGATTGCACGTGTGTGCATCTTGCCTATGAAAGCTAATCCAGTGTAGCAAGTAAACATCTTTGCTTTGGGAATTTGGATTTAGTGAGGAATGGGTAAGCGTGGTGCTGCTTGCCAGCTGTTTCACTGATGAGTGTGTAGGCTGTCAGCTACTAGTTCAGGTATGAGATTTACATTTTGGCAGACTTCTGGCAGAAGTGACATAAACTTTGTTATCAGCCAGGTGCTAGTTTTTGGACTTCTGTAAACGTATCCTCTTCTTTCCTGTGAGCACAGTAACTCTCACAATGCCTCAAAACTCGATCTATAGTGAGAGGGAGAAAGCCTGTCCCTGTCCCGTGTGACTTCACAGAAAAAAAGAAAACCTAACTGGAGTCCTCTGTCCGTACATCTGAAAATCTCTGGCATAATTTTACTAATCTAGTTTCTCTGTGCTTGCAAACAGACTGACCCTATTTTCCATCTGTTGCTGCTTTTCCTTTTTATAAAAGAGTCATTTTGTAATGACTTCTGCATTTCCACAACCATTTTTAACCCCAATTTCCTACCTGCACATTCACTGTTCCATGTCCTTGTACGATACGGTGCAGCCTCTTATATCCTCTGTTATGTTAAAAACATCTTTAGCAACTAGGGAAAGACCAGAATTGTGAAGCACTGGAAAGACCTAATACGAATAGTAAATTTTGACTTGACCCTGTTCTGTAGTTGGTTAACCTTGTGTTTCTTGCTATTTCTTTTGTATTTCACACATTTAAATATTGAGATCCTTCTAGATCCTAATTATGCAAGGTATTTGCAAGCTGGTTTTCATGGCAGGTGGCTGTGCAGAGCTCAGAGAATTTGCAAAGCTCAACAACTTCTGGGAAAGTTAAATACCAAATTGTAAATGCTGATGGGATTGATAATAAGACACCTGACAGAAAGAACATAAGTGTGTATTTTAGAGGTGTAATTGTGTTTTTTTTTTTTGTTGTTGTTGTTGTTTGTTTGTTGGTTATTTTTATAAAGTATATGCTTTGGATATTTGGATATTTTAGTTTCTTGTACTCCACTTACAGAGTTCTAGCTTATTTTTGTTTATTCACTGTAAGTATATATGTAAGTGCATACGTACCCTGTATATGAGTACACTGTAAGTGTATATATAGATGTACATGTGTTGGAAAGTCTGACGAATTGGATTTACTTTCTCAGAAAAGTATCAGAATATTGAAGCGTGGAATAATATATTCCAAAGCATATAATGTTGTGTTTGTCAGGTAAATTAAGAGTAACGACTGGAATGATTCTGCTTGTAGGAAATGGTGGTTATTGTCCCGTAATAACTATACTGGATGAATAGTTTGGATTTCTTAGAACAAAGAATAAACAGGCAAACGTCATATATACCATATCAAAATGACACTTCCTTAAATAACAGAATTTTGATATAGTTTACTGTCAGAGAAAGCACCTGTGGCTTCCTCTCAAAATTGTTTGTATTTGCATGTCTCTTCCACTCCCATCACTACTACTTTTCTATATGCAAGTATGAAAGTAGAAAATACAGTGTAGGGAATCCATCAGAAAGGTCATATCAAAGTTTTTTTTTCCAAATGTCTTTTATCTGTCCAAGGACATAAAAATAGGAAAATGAAATTTTTGTTACTGTAATCTAATTCATTTGCTGAGTTCCCTCTTCACTGCTTCACAAATACCTGTGGATCTCATTTGCCTTGTAGCTGCAAAAGCAAAGTTTTACGTGTCAACCGGTGTTCACAGATACGCCTTGCGAAAGGGAAGGGCTTCATTGCTGGCATTTAAGTAGTAAACTTTCAAAATAATAGTTCTCATGGTTACTTTCTAAAAATGAATCTCTTTCCTATCAAGTATCTGTATTTGGATTATTTTCAAATATTATTTCAGGTCTTTTGGGAAGATGCCATTTGTTCACTCCGTCATTTTTCATTTCTTCCTGTTTTCTCTTAATAGAGTTTGACTTCTCTAATTTGTCTCCCTTCCCCCAGCTATTACCAGCTGTGAAAAGTAATTTTTCAGCAGCCCTATGTGGCTTTTGGCAGACCTTTTATACAGCCAGTGTGTATAGGGTCCTGAGGGGGTTGCTTCTACATCTGTCATGGGATTGTGCTACTCATGGCTTACATGAGTATTTATCTCTGAGGGCTTGTTTTTTGTTTCTTTGTTTTTGAGTACCAGGCCTTTGTTACAATTTTCTTAAGATGTGTTTGGGTCTTTAGCAGTATGAAAGCAAAGCGAAAGTGACTATTTTGTGGCTCAACTCAACAAACCAGACTGTAAGTATTTCCAGAGTTCCTGGTCGCAGCTGCTGTCAATACAACCACTCTGGTGGTCAAATGGTTACAAATAACTTGTTTGAAAATAATACAATGTAATAAGGAAATTCAGGCTACAAAGAACATGCTCCTAATCGAGCTTTCTAGTCTGCTGCCTTCAAGACACAGAGTGCTGTGGAGTCCCAGAAGGGGATATATGCTATACCTCCCACTGCTGCCACGCACATCCCATCCCTCTGCTCGTTGTGTTCATTAGTCAGGATGGAGCTCCCGAAGCAAGCAGCAGAGTGAAACAAAGTTCTTGCTTTTTTGCTGGCAGTGAATATCATCCCATTTTCTGAAGTGCTTTGGAACACCTCAAGTGTTACAGCCTTTTCAAGGTAACCTACTAGCGTCTGGGTAATGTTGGATATCGTGGCTTAGATATAACATTTAAAAATTATCCTCTAGTGTTTTGCCAAATGGCTTCAGAGCCTAGCACATCTCTGCCATGCGCATGGATGCCAGCAAATCTCTTAAGGGAGTGATGAAGGCAGCGTATGGAAGGGGACTCTGAGCTTTAAGACAGCCCTGAGTGCATGTAGCGCAAACCTCTTCAACGTCATCCCCTGCATACGGGTGCAAATTATCCTGCTTTGCTATTAAATCCCATTCTGTTAGAAACCTCTATGCCGGAATGGTGACAGTAGATTAGGATAATTATTAATCATGAATCCTCTGTCCACTCACTTCCTCCTTGGGAAGAAATTATCCCCTGCTTAAGTTCAAGTGTGTTAACTGCTCTGCAACTAACAAGCTGTTAATCTTCAAGCTTCTAGAAGTGTCCTTATGTGCCTTCACATTTTCATCATCTTTAGGCTGCTAACATTGCTCTGAAAAAAAATTAATCACTTGCAGATCTTTCATATTGAAGCTCCAGGGAAAAGAAAAAAAACATTATAGGCCTGTAGTAGGTGGCTTGTGAAATAAATATTTACTGAGGGTTGATCCATCTTAACACAGTGTGAGTGCTACTTGGAAATTTAGTGTTCGAGTATGAGAATATTACAGTTCTTTCCACAGATAATTTTACTGATGCACCACTGTTTCTTCTCTAAAATACTTTTTCTGTCCTGGCCAATTCCTGTTTGTTTTGCAGCCTGTGTGTTTGCACAGAAATGTAGATTTCTCTGTTATTTAATATTTATATAGGTAGTCTTCTAAAATTCAAGTTGCCAACTGCAGGCTGTTATGTCTAATAGCACTTAGTGTATTAGAAAAAAATATTATGCTCCCTTAATCATTTGGTATCTATATATTTTTTTTAATCTGCTGGATTAGGAGAACAGATTGTGACCATGGGCTGCATACAGCTCTCAGGCCAAACCAGCGAAGGCAGCCAGAATGCACAGAGGATGGGTCTGGTGTGAAACTCTAGTGTAAGGTATTATGTTCTTAGTGCCCTCCTCCTGGTGCTGCTCTGCGCATTGCCCGTGTGTCTGCTTTGGGCAAGATCAGAGCTCAGCTTTTCAGTTCGTTAATTTGCCATTGGGTGCTTCTGCTGGATTGTAATACCAGTTTGCTCCAGCAATGTGGTATAAAATTCTCATGGTGTACTTGCTATTTGTTATGTTAATGTTCTCACAATTTCAAGAAAAAATGCATCGTATCGCAGTATGCCTTTTTCCAGCAGTTAGTACATAAATTACACTTAAAGTTAATATTTCTGTAAACAGGCATAATTCAAGAAACTCATGGTCAATTAAATACTTCGAGCCTATTGTTTGTTTTCAGTGGGTTTTGCCAAATTTCTTTTAGTGCATTGAATTAAAGAACCCTAGCAAAATTTATGCTGGGAAGAATTTAATCTGGTTTTCGAGTGCTCAGGCAGACGATAGAATAGTTTCCAGGTAGGGTTGTAAACATTGCAACGTGCTCAAGGGCTGCACGCCAGGACACGGCGTGCGTGTTAGGGGAAGGCAGATTTTAGTTTGCATCTCCTGCGTACGTGGGTTTGAGTATACTGGAACCTTTCTTGCTCAACATTTTGATGATTCGGTAGTTAAATAACAAATAGATCGTTTGTGATGGAGAGGGATTAAAGGAGTTAATGGCTGTATTTGCTTTCAGAGGCATGTGTGCCTCTGTGAATTAGTCTCTCAGGCTTCTGAGGAGAGTATTAGACCTAACATCTTCTTAATATATTCTAAAGCTGTGTGTCTGAGAGAAGCAAATTAAAGGATTTTAAATTTCTAATTACTTCAGATGTAATTAATTTCCTCTTTTTGAAAATAAAGTTGGATAGGAAAATGTAGTTTAAAAAGGCAGAGAGACTGTGAAGGGGAACAAGTTACACTGTGAGAACTGCTACAAAGCACTGAATTAATGATTTTATTTTGTGCATGGCCATTAGTCATAGCAGGGCTTTACAGATACCAGGTCAGCACTTCATTTCTATGTGAGAAGCATCTTGTCTTTTACTATGGCGAGGCTGGCAGCATCCTTAGGATAAGCTCCATGTGTGGAAATTCGCTGCAGCCTTGCAGAGGATACCTGGAGAGCTTCCTGCCAGCTGCCAGCCTGCTGCTGCCTGCCCGCAAGAGTCTGCTCAGCCCCCCTGCCTGTGCAGAAATACCCAGCAGAAATAACTCATGACACTGCAACTAAGCTGAGGAAGAATTATTCGGAGTCGCCCTTTCTGTAAGTTTATAGCTTGTGACATCTGACGGTGGTTTTGTGGCAGCCCTCGAGATTTATAAGCAGTATCTTATCTCCCCTTTATATCTGGCAATAAATTCAGAGGATTCACAGCTTCAGACTTCTGTCTGCATTGCTGGCACCAAATGTCAGTTTTACTGAGTTTCCCGAAGATGCGTTTAACTACTCACAAACCGGTGATGAACCCACTGAACAATTACCTCTGCTTTCACCAATTAAGAGCACGCTAAAACTAATGAATGTAAATTTTGCAAGAAGAGATTCTGTGTTGCCTTTAGATACTCCCAAAGCACGCTCAATATTATCTTCAGGTTGCACAGCAGCTCAGTGCTGAGTAAGGGCTTGAAAATGTTAGATACTGCACCCTGCTGCTGCAGTAGGAATTGAAGACCTAACTGCAGGAATGTCTTCTGCATTTCAGTACTTTGTTTTTGGGAAAGGGAGAGTGAAAGAAACGTGATTTACAGGGACCAGCCATTCCATGGACAAATTTTAGAGCAATAACTTGACATAAAAAACAAGTCTACTTACAAAGTTTTTTAGCCTCGGTACATTAAAAGAACATGCTCAAATTAAGCCATGGGCTGTAAAGGCTAATTGCTTACTCTCCTATTTTTGTGCCAAGAGAATTAACTGTACTCAATTAGACTGGAAGTGGAGGTCAACAGAATCAGATTTGCAGCACAGTCTTCCCTATCATCCAGAAGTACAAAAGCCTCTTTATGTCCACTGCTCTGTGTGTGCAGGCAAATCCGTGCTGATCACAGAAGAGATTTTCTGACAAAACTAGGTCCTCTTTATCAGCATCGCCTTATGCTGTTAGCCCCATCTGTTGGGGTGGATCATTGCTTTCAACTATAAGGCAGATAAACCTGAAGCATTGACAGTACCTTCCAGGGCAGACATACCGGAGGTAACATCGGACCTCTGCGCGTCAGGCTCAGGTGTGGTGTTGGAGCCCGTGAGCCTGCTGCTTAAGGATGCTCGTGAAGGAAGCACTTCTTCCAGCCCCTGCTCAGGCACAGCACTGAGGCAGGATTGCAGTCACTCATTTTTCAAGAAGTTCCTTCTCAGTGTTTTGCTTAGTTACTGGAATTGAGATCTAAGATGTTAATTGAATTCTTCCTCTCCATTTCTGTTTTCTCTTTTTTCATATAAAAAACTTTCCCCTTGATCTCACCATCTATGTGTATATCCTCTAAAATGGATATTCAGAGATGAGCTGCTGATACAATGAACATGTAAGAAACATACATGAATGCCATATACTTTTTGTTTGTTTGTTTTTGTTCAATTTCCAGGGATGCAAAGTGCATCTTAACTCCAGGGTAAATTCCTGGCAAAGTTTCGGTCACAGTCCTCGACTATGAAGTACCTTGAGTTTCCCAATGAAAGAAATCTAATCATTATTTTAACATGGACAAAATAAGTTATTTCCCCTTAGCTTTGTTTGCAAAAATAGTTCTACACAGCTTTTGGAACAATTTCTGCTGAAGCTTTCCAGAAAGCTTTCCATAATAAGAAGAGTGTGTGTGTGGTATGTGTTTGTGTGTGTGGGAGTAATCCTAAGAGGAGCCTCTGCAGAATTGTGAATAATGGAAAAATTAAGGGATGTGTTGGAGAAACTTAATGATAACTTGCAGCCAGCTTTCACTGTTAGCTATTTTGCTGTTTTTCAGTTGTCTGATGTGTTTACCTGACATTCACCTAGATTCACACATACAAATATCAGGAACGGCAGGATTTTTCTTGCTCGAGACTCATTCTTTGGGGAAATAATTTGTCCCAAAGGAAGTGTTCAGCTATACTGAAATGGAGATTTCTGACTGGAGTTCTGTACTATGACTTTTTCTCCCCCGTCTGTTCAGCTCTAATTTCTTGCCAAAGACTTTCCTCCTTTCAAATGGTCTTGTTTATATTCGAGTTTGCTGTCCTCAGCTACTGGAAACAAGTTATTCAGAAACTACAAGTCACTGGAATAAAGTGAGGTTAATCTCCAGTGTTTTTCTATAGCTCGGTGTAAGTGACAGTGTTTATAATCTGCTTCCAGAAAAATAGAGCTAAAGCTTTAAAGGAGTGAGGATAGAAGTATAAAATACAAAACTAATAAATGTTGCATAAGGCTTTTTTCTTTGCAATGTTACATCAGCGTTCTCAATTCGCTACAGCAAATAGCAAAAGTGAAAATGTCCATTTAGCAACCTTCTTGCCACCACAAATCTGTATTTGAAAGCATTTCCTTGTGCAGTATGAGGTGGTAAAATAATCGTCAGAGTGTTTAAGTCAGTAGAGTCCTCGGTGTAAATAATGATTCCTCAGCAACCCGAGAGTTGTGCTAGCAGTTGTGCTGGGGACCTGGCCGACAGATCCTGGTACTTCCACTCATAAAGTAGTAACTTACTCGTTTTGGAATAAGGAATCACTTTGTTCAAGTGCAGGACCTGGAATCTAGTCTAGTCTTAATTAGTCTAGGACTGCAGTGGTTTGCTCTCCAAATCATCTATTTTTCAGTGTGTTTATGAGGTGTGGAAGTAATATGGCTTGTTGTTGCAGATGGGGATGAGGCATGAAAATTAAACCCTGTGGAAAAGCTGGACACCATCCTGAATAGCTTCCCAGACGCTAATTTTCAGGTGCCCTATCATCTGTTAGCAGTCATCTGAGGTGCTCCTGTAGCTTCTGATCCCATAACTTGGCAGAGGTGGGTTCCTCAGGTCAGCATCCCAGCAAGCCAGAGGAGTGCACAAGTGGTTTGTTATGGACCATTGAGATGGTTCCCATTCACTCTTCTTGTTTGTGCAGAGTAAGAATTAGTTGCTCATGAGCCAAATAATTGAAATAGTTTTAATGTGGGCCCAGCAAAAGTGTCAACTTAAACATTTGGACCTGTCACTGTGTCCCAGTGTCATTTAAAGGTCAGTTGGCCTTTCTTATATGTGTAGATATAGGTATTAAATATCTTGCAACTTGTATAGTTTTTGGTAGCTATTTATAGTTTAAAAAGCTTAATTAAAAAAACACTATACTAGTTAATAAATGCTTGGTCCATGATGGACTAATTAAAAGGAAATATATGAATTAGAAACATCACATGCGTGTGTGTTTAAAAAAAAAATGTCCTTTGTGATTCAGGAATAGAAATGAGATCCAGTGAAGTTGCAGTCCCTTTTAAGGGCTATAATGTAATTTGCCATGCCATGGGATTGTTTGCAGGGTCAGGCATTATGATCATATAGTGAAATGAAGGTTAACTGTACAACATGGCTGGAAAATGGAGAATGGAGAGAGGGGCATGGCAGGTTTCTTCTGGGAATCTAGAAAGTGGATGAATTCTGTAAGGGACTAATGAAATGTAAGAAAAACTCTGGGGTAATGCGGAAAAGCTTCCAGCACTCAAGGCTGTTATTTCTCAGGGAACCATTCCAAGTGATCCGCAGAAGCCAAGGAGAAACTGCAAACCATGCACTTTACCTTGGAAACTCGACAGTGAGCCAATTGCTAATTGCCTGAAATACCCAGACTGAAATGAGACTTGATAGAGGATGGCTCCGAGAGTCGGTGTACGTCACATCCTGACGATTTTAGATATGACTTTGAGATGAAGATGTTGATGTTCCACACTGATGCCAAACGTCCAGATAACTTAATCATGCTGTATGATGAGCCCATGGCAATGAGGTGGAACGGGCATATTTGAAAGATGGAGAGCCAGTCGTTTTTATTTATTTTTTTATTGCTTGTTTTAAAAACTGGGAGAATCCTGGATTCTGATAGACTTCAGGGAAAGCATCAGATGTCAGAATCTGCCCATCAGAGGATTTTGCATAGTCAGCCACTCCATAAATTCAGTTTCTGAGGAGTATGAAGTTCAAAGTACGTTGTAGAAGGAGTTAGAGTATTGCTAATACCCGCTGGAAAAAATAGCTTTGTATTCAGAATATTTTTAGTAGTTTAAATTTATTTTGGAAGAACAGTAGCTATGGCTGAATATATGACACTACTTAATTGCACTGGCTGCCTTCTGATTAATTAATTAGTGTGAAGTGGAAAGTTTACCACTGGTACTGTTTTGTGTAACATTGTATTGTATTAGTAGCATTATTAACATTCTGAGAGTTGCTCAAAGACCTAGATGCAAAGTTTTTATGCTCTTCAGAAAAAGGGCAATTAATTTATTTGTGCTCAATGAAGTCAGGACATCTGCAAATTATAGTTCTGGTATATAATTACATGTTTTGAGTAGAGCACTGAATGCTAGTAGAAATATAAACTATGTGTAGTGATAAACATATCATCCAAGTCCCGCAAAATAAGTAGACATTTGTTATTGCTATTTTAGTTGCATGTAATTGAACTATTTCTTCTGTTTAAGTTTTTCTGATCTTTTTTTTTTTTTTTGTAGCTTGAAGTGAAATTTGGGAAGGGAAAAAAATAAGCAACCTTGGAATGACTGAGGGAATGATTGAGACTTTACTAATCTTCTCATATGTGGTTTACAAAAGTTTGGCAAGTGTTACCAAAATCACTGGTCATATTTTTAAAACTAAGGCTTATCCAAATCCTTCACGCTTAGTATTTACCTCCTTTCTCATTCTGAAGGCTAACCACTTTGTTACGTGGTAGGCAACTTCGACTGAAAAGGCTAGAGGAAGTCTTTTCTTGCTGAGAGTTTCGTCTGTCCAAAGACAAGTTGATCTCAACAAGACTTCTCGTGGGCTCAGCTGTATGTGGATGTGTCTTGGGATGGGGTCCTGTGGGTCAAATCTTTCTGCCTATAGTGAGGTCACTGCCACAAACACCAAACCTGACAGTGAAACAGGTCAGACAGATGTCTGTCTTGCTCTCTGGAATTATATGTGTGTATGTATTTATTTATTTATTATGTGAAATTTGCAAAGGAAGCATTAATTGAGAACAAAAATTGTGCGTGCTGAATGCGCTAAAAGGCCCTATGAGAATAAAGCAGAATTTTTCTCTTTTCCATGCTAAGTAGAACAGCATTCAGCATTAGTCTTTTTGCATGGAAATGCCAGGCGTGATTTGGGTTTGCATGACTGACCTCCTGTCTCCCAGAAACGGTTATTACCAAAATGCTTCTTGCTCATCTGTGTCCTTCAAAAGCAAAATTAGAAATATTATTGCAGCACCTGTGGTAGCTTTTAGGGGTTATAGTGTTTTGTAAGCTTGGGTTTTCTGTGGCAATTTCCATTGCAGAACAGTGTTTGATAGAAATGTAAAGTAGATAATGATATTAATAGATTTATATCACTCCATAATGTTAAACTACCTATGGAAAATGATTAAGGAGAAAATAATTAATTGTAAAACAGTTTAAAGCTGAAAGTGCAATGAAAACTCTTCAGATTTTATTGCACTGGACATATCTCAAAGTGCTTCTGTGGTATTGCCTACGTATACATAGCACACTTAGGGATGCCACCTGTTTTTTGCAAGCAGAACTGCAAGAATATGGGGGAGTGTCTTCATGTGTAAGGACTCAGCAGCATTAAAAAGCAAGCCTGTTTTTGAACTTGGCAATTTCGGACTCAAAACACAAGTCTTTCCCTGAATTATTTATCATATGGAACTGCTAGACAGTGTGTTTTAGAAGTAAGTGATAATTCGGAACAAAAATGAATGTGGTACCTCCTTGTCTGCACATCTGCATTTCTAAAGATTAGGCAGAATTTGACAACAGACTAAAGATTGTTTCATTCTTTGAGGATTCCTTCTCTTTATCTACGTTATATTTCTGGAACTGGTATCCATGGCAATTTGCAAGGATGATTTGGGAGCTAGGCTTTAGAACATCTGTAAGTTCCTCTTCTAACATATTTTGCAACGTTACTCTGTGAGTTCATTTATAGAGGTAAACTGTTGTAAGCAGCATATTTAAAATCTTTTTTTTTTTTTTCCCTAGTGCACATAGAATGTCCATTTTTAGTACAGTGGAAAATCCCTATGGATTTAGTTCAGTTTCAGTAACAACCCTTAAATCCAGATACTGCTGGATACACCTGAATGGCTTTTATAGCTTGGAATAAAACATGAATGGGTTTTAGGTGAGCTGTAATAGCTAAGGATGGTGATTTAGACTTCAGTGATCTTTATCAAGTGATCTTCCAGTAACAAAGTTTGATAAATCTCAAATTTACTAATAACACAATTTAAAGTTCTGAGCATCTTCACACTAAATCTTATTGGGAAGGGTGGAGGAATGATCCAGGGCAAATACTTTGTAATGCTATTTGAATTGTAGAAACCTTTGGAGCTATAGAGGCATCAGTGTGATCTAAAGCCAAGGAGTGTGATTTAGTAAGCTGTTATTTCCCAGAGACCATCTTCTCTTAAAACACAATTTATCTGTCCTTTGCTTGGAGCTTTTAGAAGCTTCTATGCTGTTCTAGTACATTTCTGAGTCCTTTAGCCCAATTCAACAAGAATTTGGTTTGATCGATAGGTCTATGTTGCCATGAAGTTACATTTGTTCTCTGTTAGAGTTTTCACTGGGTACAGGAAATATAAGGTGTGCACTTCCCTCTTACTATTATTATTCTCTCAGCCATGGACTTATTATTTCATCTCCCTTTTCTTCAATTCCGAGCTCCCTTAGGAGCTGATCTTAAGACTTAGCAGTCTGAGGGAAATAAATATAATTCTTGACTGAGCTTGTTAACTTGATTATTTGACATAAAACCTACTCAAATATAAAGCAAATTGGGATTTCTACCTTGGTTATTACATTTGGTACTTTTAATGTACATTAAATGTTTTAAAGTCAATTTAATGTTATTTTAAGCTCTTAGCAGAGTTGTATTACAGTCTAAACTTGATCAACAACTTTAATACTGAAATCCTTAGACAAGATAGAAGGAAGAGTAATTCAGGAATGCAGTAGGTCATAGTGTTTTGGCTTTTGTAATACTTCCAAATTGTTAGAATTGTTGGAATTTGCTCCACATGGGTTGTTTACCTTAGGGTATTTTTATATATCGTGAAATAAATTTACAAAACTTACAAAAACTTACAATTGCAAACCCAAAAACCTCCTTCAATTTTAATCCTTCCATCAAATCTAGGAAGGCAAGGCTTTGCCTCCTAACCGAAGAATGCAATACTCTCACTTTTCTCTCACCTCTTCTGTATGAATATTTTTGTCCTCTCTGGTTTTATACTCCATCATCTGAAGTTCCCGAGGTGAAGCTGTTACCCGCTTAACTTCCGAACACTGTAGACTGTAAATCAGAAGTGAATTTCTCCATTATGGAAGCTAGTGGGCTAGATTTTGATTTCCATTGTTAGTTAAAAATAGACTAATTCATTTTGCAGTTTCCAGCTATGAACCTGAGTTTGAAAAATGGTTCTTTTGGAGTAGCTGATCAGTACTGGAAGTTAATCAGCAAAGAACTGAGGTTGGCCAGGACCTGTTGAGATCCTCTCTCAATCTGCTGGCAATGTTCTACTTGTTGCAGCCCAGGGCGCTGCTGGCTGCCTTTGGTGCAAGGGCATGCCACTGGCTTGTGGTGACCACCAGGAGCTCCAGGTCCTTCTCTGCAGAGCTGCTTTCCAGTCACAATCAGTGTTTTGCTTTGAAAGATTCAAACAAATATTTATGTATTATAGAAAATGATTAAGTTGAGAAAATGAACATGTAGGTACTGCTTACATAAACATTTTTCCTCTTGTCAAGTCATGACGATTTTCCCATTGACTCGAGTAAGACCACATGTTAAAACATGCCCATGCCCAGGCTTTGTGCAGATGATTCTTGTTGCAGGGGGAAGATGTGCTCTGGGTGCAGACTACATGATACATAGCATGAATTGATAATGTTTTTTTTTTTTTTTTAATTAAATTATTCAAATACCATTGCTTGTATAGATTAGCAAATGCCAGTTGTTGGGAACATTGGTTTTTTTTGCTGAAGTTGATCTACTGAACTGTAAAATATTACGTAGATGTAACTGATATGCTATGAAAGAAATGTGCTACTGTGCTATGAAAGAAATTTCACTTTGGTGAATATATTGTTCATTGATTTCTGAAAACAAAACTTTTTTCTTTATTGGGTTTTCATTTTTAAAATTGTTTTTAATTATATTCGTTACAGCATATTCCGTATTACAAAGCACTTGCAACTTTAAAAGTGACCTTGCCTTCCCTGGTAGTTCTTTTTTATACAAATCCAAATTAAAATGTAAATCATAAAAAGAATTTAATTAGCACCCTACTTGAAAACTAATGAAAACTTTATGAAGAGGTATAAGGCAAATGTCAAAAATGCTTTTCTTGACTATTTTATAAATAATTTTGACATGCTGTCATGTTTCAATGGTGTACATGCCAGTAGCAGCATCTCCTGTTGCTCCCACGAAAGTCTTTTCATCCGTAGGCCCCATTTGCTACATTTCTGTGCCATTTTCTCCCTATTGCAGTGAGTCTGCGTGAGGGCTTCCAGATGGAGTGGCCAAGACCCTTTGCTTTGGGAGTGTGGTGAGGCTGTGGCAGCCCTGCAGAGCTCCGTGCCCTTCTTTCTTCTTTTCAAGGGCAAATCATGTCTGACCAATCTGGTGGCCTTCTATGATGGAGTGACTGCATCAGTTGACAAGGGAAGACCGACCGATGTCATCTACGTGGACTTCTGTAAGGCTTTTGACACGGTCCCACATGCCATCTTGATCTCTAAATTGAAAAGATATGGATTTGAAGGGTGGACCATTCGGTGGATAAGGAATTGGCTTGATGGACACACCCAGAGAGTAGTGGTCAATGGTTTTATGTCCAGGTGGAGGCCAGTGACGAGCAGTGTCCTTCAGGGGTCTGTCTTGGGACTGGTGCTTTTCAATATCTTCATCAATGACATAGATGATGGGATTGAGTGCACCCTCAGCAAGTTTGCAGATGACACCAAGCTGAGTGATGCACTTGGTACACCAGAAGGAAGAGATGCCATTCAAAGGGACCTGGACAAGCTTGAGAAGTGGGCCCATGTGAACCTGATGAGGTTCACCAAGTCCAAGTGCAGGGTGCTGCACCTGGGTCAGAGCAATCCCAGGCATGAGTACAGTCTGGGTGGAGAACTCATTGGGAGCAGCCCTGCAGAGAGGGATTTGGGGGTTCTGGTGGACAAAAAGCTCGACATGAGCCAGCAGTGCGCTTGCAGCCCAGAAGGCCAACTGCGTCCTGGACTGCATCAAGAAAGGCATGAGCAGCAGGTCAAGGGAGGTGGTTGTCCCCCTCTGCTCTGCCCTTGTGAGGCCCCACTGGGAGCACTGCATCCAGGTCTGGGGCCCCCAGCACAAGAAAGACGTGGGCCTGTTAGAGCGGGTCCAGAGGAGGACCACAAGGATGATCAGAGGCTGGAGCACCTCTCCTGTGAAGAAAGGCTGAGGGAGCTGGGGATGTTCAGCCTGGAGAAGAGAAGGCTCCAGGGAGACCTCATTGTGGCCTTTCAATACTTAAAGGGAGCTTATAAAAAGGATGGAGAGGGACTCTTTACTTGCATAGATAATGATAGGACAAGGGGAAATGGTTTTAAACTAAAAGAGGATAGATTTAGACTAGATTTTAGGAAGAAATTCTTCACTGTGAGGGTGGTGAGGCACTGGAACAGGTTGCCCAGAGAAGCTGTGGATGCCCCATTCCTGGAGGTGTTCAAGGCCAGGCTGGATGGGGCCCTGGGCAACCTGATCTAGTGGGTGGCATCCCTACCTATGGCAGAGGGGCTGGAACCAGATGATCTTTAAGGTCCCTTCCAACCCAAGCCATTCTATGGTTCTTTGCAGAGTCAAATCATGGTTCGGTCATCTCTGCAGTATCCCAGAGCATCGCCATGGCAGGCACCTGCTGGCTTGGCAGCAATGAAATCCTCAATTTATCCAAGAGCCTCTCTCTCTAAGTCTTGTCGTACTAGTAGGACTCCTAGAGAGATGTCCTGGAGCACATGGGACTCCTGAGCTTACCTGGTGCCGCAGGGATAGGACTTTGTGATTCTTTCGTTGGACCAATAGACATCCGAGTAGAAAGTTCAGGAAACACAGCTCTTCTGTAGCACAAATTCTCCTTATTCACCACTAGCCAGGGATTATACATCTCTTAGTGCATTCAGTTTTGCTCTGAGTTCAGGTGGATGCTTCATTCATATTAACCTGTAATTTGTCTAAAATGATTCCTGATGCTATGCAAATGTGAAATTTTATTTAGGACTAATTAAAACACTAACTAAAAGATTATAACTACTCTGAGAAAATGCGTATTTGTCACTTGTAGACTCAACAGAATCATAAGTCCCTGTTTTTACCACTTAGTATTAATATTACTCTAAAGGCAGTTTAGACGTCTGTGCATTGTGAAGCCATTCAAAGCTGCTATACTAGACTGACTTATTAAAAACATGTTATCTAATTCAACAGCTCATTGCTCTAAGCAAACCAGCTGGCATAGCACAGAGCTAGAAAAAAACAATGGAAGATTAATTCAGAGGGAAGAGTTGGTTTTATTACAAGAGATGTTTGGCAGGAAGGAAATAATATATTTTTGTTTTCTGTTGAGTAGAATAATAATGATTCTGTTGCAATTGCTCATATGCTGCTTTGGTGTGGAAGATCTCTTGAATCAGCAAGAACTAGAAAGCTTATAAGGGTCTTGGAGACTATATGTTAGTTTGGGTTTAATACATTCGGTCTGTGCCTTCACCAGCTGGTGCAGATGTGTTGGAAGATACAGAATGACTGTGGCTCTGTTTGCAAGATCTGTTACGGCTACGCTGGAATTTCTCAACCTGGTGTTAATGCAATAAACTGGGATTTGCCTGTGACTGAAGCTGCACATAGCCAGTACGTTGTGATAGAAAGCCTAGTATTTGCAGAATTAATCAGATCTTAACAGGAATGTGTCCCAAAAACTAGGAGATAGTGTAGGCACTGAAGACTATAAAGGAGCATGTAAATACTGGAAAAGATGGAATAGTTATTTGGGTTACGTTGACTGCTTTGAGGTTACTGGAAGCTGCACTAAGAATGAATTTTTAGGCATCTCCACGTCACATAAACAATGTCATTTTGACATTTAAAGGTCATAGTGCTGTAATCTGTTTAAAGTCATGCAGGTTCTATTAGCGTACAGGTTCAGACACTGAAGCTACGATGTTTTCCAAAAACACTTTTGGTGGCCTAAGGAGAGATCCATGTGTACCAAAACTGTATGGAAAAATAGGACTTGTCTTCTCTATGAAAAACAGTGGTGGCCACAATCTATAACTATCTATAATCTCTAACTTTCATCTTTACTTTGTTTTATAAACCAATGCATGTATTTCTGAACGTGGCACAGTAAACAATCCTGAGGTTTTCTTAAGATAAATACATCCGCATAACTCGCAGAGCCTTAGGTAGGATGCCAGCATAATGGTAGTAGATTGGCAATCTCGAGCAGTAACAGAATCATACGTGCATTCACAATGGATATTTTTAGTAAACTAAATCCACCGAGCCTTTCTGGAAGTATAGCTGTGACCAGAGGACTGTGTCCTATGTGCTTCAAGTTTCCAGAAANGGGGGGGGGAGAAATAACTTATCCTAATTCTGCCATATTTGGAAATGTTTCTCTTGAAACTTTTGATATGGTTAGCAATAAGTGTCTAGTTCTTTTTCCCTAGATTTATTGGCTTAGAAGGCAAATGTTCATCAAAGCTACTAATTGTCTGAATGAACCTTTAAAAAGGAAAGCACTTGTAGCAACATGTATTTACATCTGAACACGTGTACAGGATCTCTGCTTAATGACAGAATTTTGAAGTAATTTTTTGTGATATTCTCTGTGGAAAGAATCTTTGTAGCTGGGTACGTGTAGCACCTCCCAGCTTTGTTTTATGGGAAAGGACTAGATCAGCAGTGTTAAATGGCTGCTGGTCTTACTTGGTAATCCTTTACAATTTGCTCTTGGGTTGTGTGAGTTACAACACTTGAACAGGAAGGAAAAACTATTGTCATGCAGAGCTAAGTTAAAATCTTACATTTGTATGTTGTTCACTGAAATAACGATTCGCCTGGAATCCTGCCAGTGCCCCTCTGACCCATCCTTCTGACCCAGTGCTGAAGGAAGAAACATACAGAATTAAAAGAGTATTTTTATTTTTTAAGTTGTCATAAATGTCTATCAGTGCTCCAGCGCGCCGTCTCATAGTTAGTGCTTTTCTAGAAGGAGAATAAAAATGTTGCTCTCTGGAGCTGTCCAGCGTGGTGGCTGTTGATCGGAAATAGGCTAGATTAAAATACCCTTTCTGTCCTGGAACCGGTACAGACATCTGTGTTTGTACATATCCATATTCCTTCAAATTGATTCTGTCTGTCTCTAAAAATACTTTCACATACCGTATTTGTCTTGCAGAAATGAAATTTTCTCTAATGTCCAACATAATGAAAAATTGGATTAAATATCTTAGGACGGATTTGTCTTTCAGATATTTTGCAATCATTTTCCATTATAATGACTAGTAACATCAGGCAGAGATGTTACCTTCATCATTTGTCTCTCTTTTTTCCCTCCTTTCTGCCTCCATTTCTGTCACAGAATGATAAACATATCCATGCTCATCATCAGAGATTTGAAATGAGCAAGTAAGTCTGAATTTCAAGTAGAGCTCTTTCAGGGCAAGGTAGGTGAGCTTTATTAACTGGTCTGTTCCATTTGGCTGAGATTTGGTTTTGATTAACTTAAAGTCATAAAGGAAGAGGGCCAAACTGGTTTCCACGTTTCCTGAATGTCTGCTAGGAAAAGAGTCGTTATCGTGTGATAATTATAGTGTAAAGGAGCATATTTTGTACTTTCCTTAGGAACTGCCTTGAAAGAATCGAGACTCTACTCATCTTCTCATGTTTATGGCAGTGTTTCACAGATAAGGTCTGTGAAACAAACAAAAAAGCCACGTAGTAGCTGGTTTGATAAGTGCCACTTACAACCTAGATGCATCCAATAATTATTTGAAGAAAAAAATGTCAATATTAGGAATAAAATTAACCACTGCCTACCTATTTTGGGGCAAGTGTAGTTCAAAGCTGACATCAGAAATTGGCCCAGGGCTCCAAGACTCTACAGCATTAAAATTCCCGTTGTAAACCAAGTCTGAGCTCCACTCCTGGCATTTTCCCACGGCTAGTTTGGCATCTTAAAGATTCAGTAGTGAGGCAATGATAAAGGTGTACTACGGCTTTCACTGACAGCTAATTACTGTGTTTCTGCTCCCAGTGGGTCTTTGTCTGAATATTTGGGAATGTAAGCTACCTTTTTACCCTTCCCTGCAGTCTTACACTTTGAGCAGTGCTGTTGTCTATAGATGTTTTAGCCTTTGGACATGTTAGGTTTTCACTTGATGCTTTTAAACTAAGGAACTCAAGATTTGATACTGGTGATTAAGAAATCAGTAGGGTGATAAAGATGACCATGTAGCTGCCTGTTATTGATGTTGATAAAGTGTAGACACTGTTTCCCTTGGAACTTCCTAGCTTTGCAAAACCTTCCTAAAGCTACCCAATAGACAAAGTTTGTGATCTGAACTGGGGGAATCCAGGATGTTAACAATTCTCCTCATTTTATATTTAACTGATACTTTTGCTAGGGCTAATTTTATTTATTTATGTATTTATTTGAAGTGTTAGTGGTTTCTTTAATGTCATTTATCATTCTTGTATCCCAGTACATAGCGGAGAGTGTAACTCTCTCCCTGCTTCCTTTTCACCTTCCAGAGTAACACTGTCCTTCCCTTGAGGTTTTGAGAGAAGCATCAGGAAAACTTAATGAATGTAATTTATCTTGAATATCTGGTAGCATAGGTTTGCCTGTCCATCTCTCTATATGTATACAGAGACACAGTGATGTCAATGTATAGTTTCCGTAAATGTGTGTTTATACAGTGTGACAGACTGTGGGCATGAATACACGTATGTATGTCTGTGTATCTACACACGGGCATCCCTATTTTTGCAATTAAACTGAGTATACAGTCATGATTCATTTTACAAAATGTCCTTCCAAAAAATGAAGTTCCACTGAATGATTTATAATTTGCCAAGAGATGTGGAAGCTCAGATGTTTTGAGCTACAAAAAGTTGATGAGTGATTAATGATCAGCGTTTGTGGACCCCTCTATCTTTGGACTCTTTGAAATTATCGCAGTAAAAAGGAAATGAACAGTATTTCTAGAAGCTTATGTCTGTGAAAAGCATTCTATAAAGTTTCGTTAAGTAGATTATTATGCTTTTAGAACACAATTTCTTCCATTTTTATTTCATCCCTTAACTTCAAGAAGCCTTTCTTCAGCCTCAGCAGTTGGTAACATTTAATTTTGTGTCACTTTATGTCTTTAGAGCTGTGTTGACATTTCTGGTTTTCAGAATCACATTTTTACATTCTGTCATCAGCCTTGGTGTTATAAAATTCTGCATTAACCTTTCTAACACATTTAGGTGTTATACAGAAGATACTTTTTACAGAATAATGTGTTATTCATTAAATAGGTAGTAGATATTCTATGAAAGAATTGTCTGAACACCAAAACTCAGTCAAGATAATCATACATATATGCATTAATAGTTTCTGGGCACAGCACATAATTATCTAAATAAACCTGGAATTTCCTTCAGGACAAAGACGGTCACATCTCCAAACGTGCATTTGAGCTGAACAGGCAGTGTCTGCTCATCTTGGCTTCTCACAGTTTGTAATACTCTCAGTGTTGGTGTGAAAGAGCCCGCCGACATTTAAAGGGCTCTGTGGGGAAGAGAAGAGAAATCTTCACGTGCAAAATTGCTCAGCAGCCATTTAAGCATTATGGATGGCTCTGATGTGCAAGTGAGGGATGTTCCGCTTCAGCATGAGCGGGATAATGGATTTAACTGAGGGCAAAAATTTGTCCTAAAACGTCAGTAGTTGTATATTGAATCTGATAAACACAGAATATTCATTTGTCATGTAACTTCATGTACTTCTATAGCTATTTAGAAGTTAGTACCAGAAATTGTCAAAGTATATTCAGTCTTTGCATAATCCAAACATACTACACGTTCTAAGTACAGATTTCAATACGAGGAATAGCTGCAGTTCATGAGGACGTGTGCCGAACTGATAAATATTATTGAGAGTTGATGTACCCACACGGAGCTTTCAGTGTCGAAACGTTTAAATGGTGAAATTCTGGGTTAGGGCCCCAAGCAGTACAGCTGCATCAGTGTGGTGCTGCCTTTGAGCTGCCGGTGCTCTGTGCAGAGGTTGTCAGCGTGGGCAGCGAGTCACGGCAACCTGGCTCCGCGGCTTGGAGTTGCAGAGCGGCCTCGGATGGCTGCAGGTCAGGACTGCTTACGCTGCTCTCTGCGGTGTAACAATTACTGCTGGAAATTGAGATGGAGCTTACTGCGGTGGTGTGTGGCACTCCTTAGAGAGGGGCTTCTAAAGTTTCTGCATTTTTAACCTGTGGCAGCCAGGTTAGAATTGTAATTACGCAATCTGTCAGTGATCAGGAATTGAAGATGCGACTTTCTCACCAGTTTCCAATCATAATTATACAGTTAGTAATTCATAAAATCCAACAACTCCATGGGCGTTTACTTCACCAGACAGCTGATGTTCTAATACACCCAGAAAATAAAGATCTAGCAATCAATGTTTATTCCTATAATTGTATAACAAAAATACATTCAGAGAGAGACAAGGAGGAAAGAAAGCAGTAAAGGCATGGTGTGTGTTCTGCTAAAAATGTAAAGTAAATACTCAGTTTAGAATAAATCCTGCTAGCATGGGGTTTTATTGTACATTTTATGATTCGAGGTAGCAGAATCACAGTTGGCTCACGACCTAGGAAGGCACAACTAAATCTTATGTGGGCGGAGTGCGCTTTGGAGTGTAGGTTTGGTAGGATTTTTTCTTCCTAACCCAGTATTGCTGTGCCCTGTACAATGGACGTGCGAGGAAGGAGAATTTAGGCACAGGGTGTTTGCCTGAGATAAGTAAATTGCATTGTTCATGTGCCAATTAGTCTGGAAGTCATCATGCTGTCCAGAAATTTCATAGTGATGTGATTATTTTGTTAAGCCATGCTTGTCTAGATTTAAATTATTATTATTATTTTTTTTTTGATGGAACGGGAAGTTCTGACTGCATCGACATGGATTATAATGAGAGTTGATAGTAATCTGATTAGTGATTTATCTAAGCAATGAGATTATGCTTTAATGTAGTTAGCTGAAAAATATTTGGGAAACAATATGCCAAGTAGATAAAATAAGGTATAAATGTCATTTTTAAAATGGATCTTCACAAATATTGCCAGGTCAGTGCTTCTGGACACTGTCCTTCTTTTCTCACATCTTAAGGTAAACGTCTGATTTTATTTTTTGATTGAAACTACTTAATTTCTGCTTAAATAAACAAAACTATAACTTTTCGTCTGAATTCCAGTGGTTATGGTCAGAAACAAGCCTGACAAGAAGTGCAACATTTACATTTGCAGAAATTAAAAACTATTCTTTCTGTCATCTTGAGGTCAAAAGGATCACATTAAACAAGTTGCTTTCAATCCAAAGAAGTAACTTAATCTAAGTCATTGCATCCTAACAATTTCTATTTCCAATAAAAGCAAGTAACAGATCCCCTTTTCCACCTTTGTCTTGTTTCTTGATGCTAATATGTAGCTCTGAGGCATTTGCCTGGTCCTGTTTTCTGTGGGATATAATTGCGTCTTATCGGAAGACACATCTACAATGATCTACTGCGGTTTAGAAGAGATTTTGCCAGAACATCACATTTATTGAACAGCATGCCATAGAAAGCAGATTATTGAGAGACACTGGATGTAAAAACTCTGCCTATGACATATAGAAATGGTCTCTGTTTTTTGTAGTAATAGGTCTGACTGCAGGCTAGATACTAAACTTTATTTTCTGGTCCCAGATGGTTCTGAAAGCAAATGTCAGAGCCTTATTAAATGAGTTAACATTATTGTTAGTCAGAAAAAGTCAAGTGGCTCTTTTTTTTTTTTTTTCCTTCTTTAAGATTTTTTTTTTTTTAAGATTTTTTTTTTCCCCATGTGAGTTTGCTTCCCAGTCTCAAAAAGTGTGCCTCCTCGTGGAAATTTTGCCCTCATTCAGTCTTAGCCCTCATCCTGGGAACAAGGGGGAGATGCAGTACTGGGTATCATGGTTTGTTGTGTCAGAAGTGTTCTCAACCTTCCATTTAGGGCAAAATAAATGAAATTTGGTAGATGATTTTCAACTACAAATAGTCACTACTCCTTATGTTTATTGTCACAAGTTTCCTTTCATCATAACATAAGACAATTAAATTTAATCCAACTGAGGAGTGTTAATACTACCAGAGGACCGCAAGGGTGAACAAGAGGGGCGCCAATTTAGAGCTGATACAGTGCTACCCTTTCTGCTCAAGAAGGATAAGCAGCACCAGATGAAGGAGGGAATTCCTTGGACACTCAAATAGGCTCAAAAGAATCACAAGATAATTATAAATGCTCTCTGAACACTGGTGACTTCAGAGTGGTTCACATTTACTATGGTAAGTGCTTCTCCAAATAGCATCTCAGCTCGCTTTTGGGAGAGGCTTTACTTCGCTAGGTGCAGGCCTCCGAATTCTGTGCGTCCTCTTCCTGCTGGCTTGTGTTTTGCATCTGGCTGGCAGCACAAAGATGGAAAGGGGTTTTTGGCTTGATTTTTAAGAACTGAGGAATGAGAATGAGACCTTTGTGGTTTTGTTAAGATGTTTTCTGTTTCAGGTGAGGAATTCTAGCAAGGAAGATATGAGTAGTAATGGTTGTGAATAGCCAGCACGTGAAGGCATCATAGTAAGAAATACAGAATGGAAAAAAGTAATTTCACAGTAAAATACTACTGATTCTTCTTTGTCTTCATGCACTCACTTTATTAGTGAATTGTTATCTTCTTAGACTTCTTGAATGAGGCAGAATCATTATGGGATGTAGGACACTAGTAACCAAAGAGGCAAAATGGTATATATTCAGTCATATTCATAGGCAGGAATATTCATAGCATTGAACTTTGTAAATTTGTAAGATGGAAGTGTATAGTTGAGGAAATAGACTTACACTCACCAAAATATAACCTTGGAGTAGATTTAATCACTGAATGGTAATTTGCATAACTTTGTATATGATAAACAGGTTGTGTTGGGTGGGTGGTTTTTTGATTCATCAGTAAATATTGAAAAATGTGAAATATATTATTTTGCTCCTAGAACACCAAGTTCTGTTGAGGTTTCAGGTACTCATTAAAGTGACTGAAAGAGTGAACCAGCAGTCAGGTTACTGCACTTGAACATCTGGGATGCCTGGTGCTTTATGTTGTTGTGAATCACTGATTTTTTTTTAAGCTGACAGGTTTTCATAGCTCTTTTTCATTTACCTTTCTATGCATAAAAATTCTTGCATTTCTGCATTTGTATGCATAAATGCTATAATAATGTTTAATAACAATGAAATACTTTTGCCAGTAGTGGAGGATAAAGATACAGTGAAAACTGGAAAGCGTGAGCACATTTCAAAATGCTAAAAGCAAAGACAGAAATAATGACTTCAAATTGAATGAATATGATTACAAACTATTCAAATCATGCCAATTCAAACACGACTATTATTTAAGTTCAATTATAAATAAAAAATAGTTTATCCTTATTGAAAGAGAGGAAAAAAAAGACGTTTTATTGAAGAATTATAATAAACATTGTTTTTCCTTTATCTTGCCATTGCTTGAAAGCATCGTGGAGAAGTTTCTCTTCTTTATTTTTCTCCCTCCCTCTTAGAATTTTTGCCCTGGCTCCATTAGCAGCTCATTGATTTCTTGCGTTCTTTGAATGTTAGAGACCAACTGAAACCCAACATATTGGAAGACAAAGCCAAGGTTCCTAATGATTAAAGTGTTTCAGTTCAGATTCTGATGCAAATTTGACCCAACTTATTGTAAAAACTTAAGAGTCTTATGATCTTATGAAGGACACTTCCTATTTTCGGGATGGAAATCAGAACAGTGGAAATCTTGTAAAAGAAGATGCTGATATTTTGCCAGTATTTTCCTGTGTCATTTTAGCCCGTGCCATAGGGCAGCTCTGTATGTTTCTGTGGTCATATGTCTGCTGGCAGAGGTGGTGGTGGGTAACGGGACACACTAAGCAAGACCATAGCAGCTGAGCAGAATTAGAAAAAGTGTCCAGTTTAGACCTGATGAAGGATGGACTATGTCTATTAGAAAGTTAAACTTGCTTTGCGTTTGTCTTTCAGTTCTGCTTCTCTAAGTTAGTTAGGTAAGTTAATGATTTAGACCTGGTACTTTTTACATAGAGATAATGGTTTATAATAATTTATTTCTTACCCCCTCCCTAGCATCAAACAATCTTCAAAAGCAGCATGTTTATCAAATTTGGTGATACAAACTTGAAATATAAAAGCCAAATCTGAGCTTTATAAGTGATTTTTTTTTATTTTAATCTGGGAAGACTTTTTCCCAGGGAGGAAGCATAAAGAAATGCTCTGTCATTTGGAAGTGGGAATCTAGGTAAGTGGTTGAAGAGGGCCTTGTGCCATAAGGACAAACATTGGTGCACAGTTTCAGGTCACGAGGGAGAGTTCCCTTCCCCTCTCCTTCCTCTCTTCTTCTCCCCTTCCCGTGCTGGCAGGGTTATATTGCAACAGTCTGCATCTGACTGAAATCATCAGGCAAGCCCTTTAAGTTTCTTACCTGAATGACTAGTAGCAAAACACGGGGAAAAATCCTCTGCTGTATAAATATGTTGAATAATAGGTTGTGATGTGCCAAACTGGCAAAAATGGGTATCAGACTAGGCTGAGTCAATGAGCAAAGGTGGTCTCGGGTGCCTGAGTGACTCCACAGTTGCCACTTACAGCCTGATCTGAGGGAGTAAAAAACAATTTCTGAATTCAAAGAAGCCTGTGTAAATAATAGCCCTGGGCAAATCAACAATGACGTATGCTGTTTACACTAAAATAAGGGTTATAACACTTACTAACAGGTTTATATGGCAAACTTTGCTTTTTACTTGTGCTGATTGTTGCAGTGAGTATCTGTCAGGGGAGAGGTGTCTTTTGGAGATGACTGTGTTCCTGACAGCCCACATATGGCAAACTTAGTAGCTTTTTTTTTTTTTTTTCTTTAAATTCATGTTAGTAGAGTTGCTCACCTGCCCAGGATCAGCCAGCTAAATCTAGAGAATGCTTGGTCTGGGCATCCTCTGTATCAAGTGGGAATCAGATAAGAACTTTAGTTATTTACTATTTTTATTTGTTTTCAGGTCACTGAGAAAATCTGTAAGTACCCTAAATTCTCCATTCTGAATCAGTTAGATAAAATGATGCTGAGATATCACTGCCATTTTTTCATGCTTAGAAATAAATTTTCTTAGATCTATTGCACTTTTCTATTCTTGAGTCTTTTCTAAGAAATGTAAGATACTTGTGAAAATATGTTGAAAGACTGAAAAGAGCATTTCAATCAAGGACTGAAATTTTCATGTATGTGTTCAGTTAGGACCAGAAATGTGTGGTAGTTTTACTGGTTTGATCCTTACCTTGCATTTATCTCAGCATCAGGCTAGAAATTGGTGTTGCATTCTATTTTCTCTTCAGGTAGCTTAGTATTGCAAATTAAATGTTACTCTGTAGTTCACTTGTATATGAGCTCAGTTCAAAATGTGAAATAAGTCATTTTGCCCTGCAAGGGCTGGCGCTGCTATTCCAAGTGCCCTCGCTGGAGGGAGCATTCCTGTCTGTTTTCTCTATTTGTCTTTCTTGCTACTTGTTCTGAATGGATTATTTTTTAAAATCGCTACCTGATCCCCTGTCCTAAATGTAATCATTAAGGTAACTTGGAATCTTATGCTGTATTTTATTTGGAAATTGAAATAGGCTTATTATTTTAAGGACCATATTTGGCTGAAAAGCCTGGCTTGAAGTAGGTTGGGAAATACATTTTTATTTCATATTAAAATGGTTGGGCCTTCAGGACGATTTTGGTTTTGCTCCCATCAAAGCAACAGCAACAACCATGCAATATCGGCGTTTTCCAGCTCCATGAGGTGTGAATTCGCACTGTCGCACAGCACTGCAGCGGGTCTGCACTTCTAGCCTGAGTGCAGCTCTCAGGTAGAGCCAGCCGTCTCACTGTACCAAACTTGAAGTTCAAACAAACAGTTGGATTGTCTCGGGCAAAAGTGTAATCAGTGTTGTGAAACAAGGTCTATAGCTTCCTTAACGCAGCGGTAGTGATTTATTTTCCTGGTGGCCTCGGAATTTGGAAGGGAGCTAGGTTAGGAGCACATGCTGAGACGCAGTGGTGCTGTTTTAGCGGCAGTCGTGGGCTGATCCTCGTTTTACTGGTTCCAACGTCCCTGCGAGTCAGCAGGTCCAATCACCATGTCGTCTTCTCCCTCCCAAGCCTTGTAAGTAACCTCCGCAGGGCCGCTGCCAGTGAGAAAGCCCAGAATGTAGTAGAAGTAATGCAATGCTTTAAAAGTCTTTTATAAGAGGATTTTTTCACACTCTATATTATTCATTTTATTAAGGATTTCTGCAATTTAATACATCATGTAGAAGCTTGTTCTTAAAGCTCTCAGATGGTCCAGTATCAAAAAAAGATCTAAGGGAAGAAGATGCTGAGGGAGATAGGACAACCTGTTAGCAGCCTCTGGCTTAATATATGTGGTGGGAAATTCTAATTTACCATCAAAGTGACAGCGACTCACTTGGTACGAAGTGCCAAGGAGACAGATGGCAATGTTGAAATGTTCTCTGTTGTGCCTACCATCAGTTTTAGTGAAAAGAGAACTCAGGAGCAACAACATGTTGTAGTAGAGTAAATAATATTTGCTCTCACTTTTTCTGAGGGAGGGGAGTTTGTTTGTTTGAAGCTGCTGATATAAAGCTGAGCTGAATTCTTTAATGGGGATGGAATAGAAATGTTTTTTACAAAGACACTCTCTTATTAAAATCTTACTACCCAGGAACAGATGAATTAACTTTTAATTCCAGTAGAAAAATGTGAAAAAGTGTAATGAAAAGTGTAAATGTCTGAGGTCTGCGGAGGCAAGGCGGGAAGCACGTGAGCCCCAGGCTGCTGGTGGGGATAACCCTGCCTCAGGGGGGGGTCCCGAAGTGCCTCTCTATCACTGCTTTTTGGCTGGTTCACATCTTGTTGACATTCCTGCTGCTGCGGCTTGTGCCAGGCTGATGCTGATTTGTGGCAGCTCCTCGTGATGAGTTGTAGCATATGGGATTCTCGCTTGTAATTTATATGCGAGCAAATGAGGCTCTGTGTTGTCAGACTGGGCTTGGGAGGCAGAATGCCATGGTCTGTCACAAGAGGCTCCAAAAGGTCGTGCAGACACATCTGTCAGCTGTAAACAGCCACAACACCTCTGTCTCGGTGGGAAGAGGGGGTATTGCAGAAAATACTTGCCAGCGTTGCTTCTTCGTTTCTTACCCTCAAAAGATCTTATAAACAAATAAATTTTAATCTTCATAGGAGTAGCTTCTTTGTGGGAAATTAAAAGAAGAAGAATGCAAGAAACTTAAAATGATACCGTGAGTTTTAAATGATATACATTTCTAATACAGATACCACATGTACTAATTTTGGAATGCCTGGTGGTCACGTGACGTGGTCCTTGTGTTCCTTTGACTGGTATTCCGGTCAGAGCTGTAACGTCCAACTGGACCTTTGAAACTTGAAGGAAATGTACATTTTATACAAAAGATTCTCCTTTCCTGCCTTATGTCTTCCAGGACAAAAATACAGGGAGCTACCACTATTTAGATTCCAATAAAGTATTATTATATGGTAAGTATTATTTAGGTCTTGAAAAAAAAATATATTAATTTGTATGACTTTTCCTGTCTTCTTTCAAAAGTCATACTCTTTTTGTCTATAGTCTTGGTCTGCTACACATTTCAAACAAATTTAATGTTGTCTTCATTATTTTCTACATATTTTTATTTCCTTCCAGGTACTCTCTTTGTTTTTGCAAGGGAACAGAAAGCAGTCCATGAACATATGCTTGACCCTTTGGAGAGCCCTTTTCTGCTCGCTTGCTTTGCCATTACTATCTTGAGCAGACATTGGGGTTTTTACGTATGAGGACTGTAGAGAATCTAATCTGTAACACATTGTGCAAATGAATTATAATTCTTTTTTATGTCTTCATTTAGAGCTACTTAAGATCCACAGGTTTTCTTGTAGGGAATAGTAGGTGAAAAGCTCAGCTTCTTTGTAAGTGTGTTCACTATCTTCCTTTATGAAATAGGGATATGCTCTTCCAGTCAAAACATACACATGCTCTCTCTGAATGTTTCTATGTTACATCACATCCCAAATAGGAGGAAGTGCACCAGAAAGATAAAAACTAAATGTGTATAAATGTGTTCTAGGTCACATGAAATTCAAGTTTGGAAGAAAAAAAAAAGTAAGAGTAACTGGCAAGCTTAAATGATGCTTAAATAGCAAGGCTCCGATTTTTGTTTGTTTGTTTTTCTGAAAAAAGAGTAGATATACTAGTAATTCATATTTCAAGGACATATATTATTTGTTCATGAAAAAAGGTATCAATAGGGCAGCTAAATGCATTCCCAATTTAGTTTAGTATGTTTTCTATAACCAGGCAAGTAAGACAGAGATGTTCTGCATTATAACAAGCACATCATTAAAATGGCAGATGACCATAAAATTAAATCTTGCTGTCCCGTGGGATATTTTTGAAAGTTAAGTGAAAGCATCTGCAACTGATTATTTTGTCCTTATTAAGCTCAAACTGTCCAGAACCTTGAGCTCTTAAATGCAAGTTCATCTGCTTATGTTGTGTATTTGTGAAGAAGTAATTGAATAAACAGGAGCAATATATTTTTAATAACATAGACTTATCTCACTGATCGATTGTGATTAAAGTCTGGGTTGAGGTCTTCCTATATATATATTGTTTTGATCTAGCAATGCAGCTGGCAGTGTCATGTCAAAGATATTGCTAGGGGATCTTTAAGACTACTTACTGAGTTCGGTTCGTCTGGACGTATGGCATCCCTTATTTTTTATTTATAAACCTGAACAAGAGTAGCAGGTACAAAAGAAAGTAAGAATGTGTATAGTTATTCCAGTTGTGATAGAAGCTGTGGACACATTAGGAGGTAGAGAGGAAGAAACTGGTCTGATATTAAACCTCTATGAATCTTCTTATAAGCTAGCAAATTTTTTAGTATTTGCGCTGCGCTTCTAAATCACGTGAACTTAGCCACTCCCAAGATTGTGTACTGCCTACGTGGCAGAATTCACTGTGTGTATAAATACAAATTTAAAATTAGGTCTTGATTTTCAGGAACTAGTTTACAAATATGTAGTTATCCTGAAAGCCACTTTTCATCAATGGGAGTAGCTGTATTGCTTACAGCATCATTTCTCACAATATCTGTGGGGTATGGCAGGTGTTCATGTTGCTTATTTTTGTGATACAAGACACAGGGGTAGGTTTTGTATTAGATCCATCCCTAGTGACTTCTGTATTTCTGTATTCCTCATTTGTGACCAGTGAGTTCTGACTCTAATTTGATCCTGCAAGTGGCTGAAAGAAGTACTAAACCCAAAATGTATGCAAAAGTTATGGGGACTATCATCTTCTTTATATACAAGGGAACTTGAGCTAATGCAAAAATTGCATAAATGTAATACATTTTTTTTTTTGCAAACAGCTTTTTTTTTTTTTACTAATCATCAAATTTCATGCATTGCATATAACATATTTAAAAACTATATGATAACATAAGTTAACAATAGTGTCTTTAACCATTGAATTTCTCTTTACTATTCTAAACCATGTTCATTTAATGTAAAAACAAACCTGAAGATGGGTCTCAGAAAACCTTTTTTTGCTTGAGAGGCTATATTTTATATGAAAAATATGAATGGTTTTCTTATACACCACTATTAGATTTTAGTACGTCTTGTCCTTTGGGTGCTCCTCTGTGTGTATGTGTGCATAGCATAAATTTGTGCGTTTAGGAAATAGATGGCAGAAGTAAAGGACTTCATGAAAACTGGTGCAGGAATGTGCTCCCTGCTGTATTGTTAGTGTGATATTAAACTATCTCAGTTGGCTGAGCAGAGCTGTGCAGATAAAATAGTCCAGATTAATGTTACTTTTTTAAGGAGTTAAATAACAAGTTTTGTTCGGAAGTGCCTACAGAAAAAAAAGAAACGTAGAGTGATAGTATAACGTAGGTGGTGTGTTCTGACCTGGTGACCACTTGCTGCTGTTGTATTTACTGTCACATACTATGAAAAAAAAATCTAAAACATATCAGCAAATAGTACTGATGTTAGTGGTTTCTTGGAAACTCAGATAGTCTGTACATCTGAAGGCTACGATCTCCCTTTTTTACAACCTCCTTTAAGAGATGGTACCTGCAAAAGCAGCAGCTATATGCAATCAATTGATTGCTAAAAGTTATTATCCCCCTAGGATGCTTTCCTTTTTATATGCTCTAGAACATTAAATTTAAAAATTAGGCCTGCTGTGAAGCTAACAACAGTCTTCACTGAAAAATGTCAATCCACTTCAAACAATTTCAAGAAGATGCCTTATTTTGCCCTTCACTTAAAAAAAAATATGTTTGAAGCAGCTACGTACGCATCCTCAGTCTAGCCCAAATCCTGTCTTAGTGTGGGTGATAAGGAGCTTAAAGGTGGCCCTGTCCCTGCGCTATCTTGCTGTATTTGGGGGCAGGTTGGAAGATGCAGTTTTGGATGCTCACCAGCTTCTCTTGGGAAGATTACAGGAACCGAAGAACTTTCTGAAGTGGGCTTCCTGCTGAGCCCCTTCCTTTCTTCATGCTGATTGACAATTTACATGCCAGACTTTGGCAAGACTAAGCGTTTTTTTTTTTTTTTTTTTTTATCAGACCTTCTGCCAGCCAGCACAGGAACAAAAGGCATCTCCTGCGAGACTGCTGTTAATAAACCTTTAGGATTAGGGAATGTAAGGGAATGTTCGCACCTGTTAGGCTGACGCTTTGAAAACTCAGTTTCTCAAGGTAGCGCTATCTAAGAGGATGAAAACAGCAAAGACTGAAAACCTGAACAGGAGTGTCGTTGAGTTGAAGAGTTTGTGTAGGAGAGATAAAGGGAAAAGGTTTCACTTTAGGGAATTCAGTTACTAGTTAATGATGGGTATTTATATAGGTCAGTGGAAAACCAAAGCATAGGATGTTATGGTTTGAAGTACAGGAGGTGTAAGAGTGAGCATTAAAGTACTTAAAAGATCTTGGGTCAAATTTTGCTTTACCTTTTCCAAAGTCAGCAGAGTTGCAATAGATAAGAATGGTATACAAATTCTAGAAGCTTTTAAACTTCGGGTTTATAAATTCTGATTTTATATGGTATTTTCTTTTCCCTGCAATGTTATACCAGTTGCCTTTTGTATTTCACAGTTATATCCTGGATTTCACAGCTGGGCTTGTCCTCCTACGCCGCTTCATTTCTGTTGTAGTTGCCATTTTGCTGTCGAGCTAAAAGTTTCCAAACTGCAGGGACTGGCTGTTAAAATACTGAATTATTTTGTGCCATTTTGAATAACCCAGAATCATTTGAGTTCAGAAATGGAGCTAAGATAATTATTTGTAAATCTTTGAATCAGTCCTGTTTTCCTTTACAAGTGTAACTTAGTTCTGTTTGTTTTTCAGTGATGAATAAAATCAAAATTAATTCGCAAGTATTTGCGAAGGAAAAGCGTAGTGTTACAAACACATGGCTGTGCATGCAGTGGGTTGGAGTCATCTCACTTAACTCTAGCCATCTAAAAATTGAAGGTGACTCAGGTTCCATTTCATGTGCTGTCAGTGGACAACCCATCCCTCCAGTTTTAGCCATCTGCATTAGGAATAAGTTCAGACGTCTGACACTGACTTTTTCCATTTACTGTTTTGGAACGAAGACTCAGAAATGGGAGGAGTAAGAAGCTTGTTTGGTTTTGGATGGCAACCTTCAAGTAGAAGCTTTCTTTCTAATCAGACAGCATTGATCTGGAGAAATTTAAAATTAGTTTTCAGTGACTTCGGAAGTGAAATGTGATTGTAATGGAAACCTTGCCAAATATAAAAATGGCATAAAAGGTAATGTGTGTGATGCAAAGAAACAACTCAATACTTTACTTGCAGCCCGTCAGGCTTGTAACAGTAAAGGGGAAAGCTAGATTTATTGGTAATTGGTTTCCTATGAGGGTTGTCATCTTCCCTGGTGGATGTCACTCTTCATTTCCACACTGAACTGCAGTCAATCAGACTATATGGCAAGTACATGGAGGTTTATTAACTAAATCCTGTTAGAGTTTTTGCATGTGAGTAATGAAGGATGAGAGATTTAAACAGCAGCACTTCATAAAGGCAATATGTGCAGTGAAGGTCACTACTGATATGGAAGAAACAGCTTGATTAGGAATCATTTTATAAAGTAAATCGTTGGAAGAATGAAGTATATTTAGAAACAGAAGCATTTCTTTTTAATGTGAGAAGGTCAAGTTTTGTCTACTGTTTGTATTTACAAGCAAATTACTTTTTGGCTTTGGTTTTTTGTTTTCCCTTTTTTAAGTTGTATTGATTTTATTCAAACACAGCATATGATATATAGTATATGATATAATGCAATTCTGTCAATGCTCAAATGCACATTAACTCATTTATTAATGTACTAATACATGTATTAATTTCTTTATAATTTAGTAATAATAATAGTTGGTTCCAAAAATGTATTGTAAAACAAATAAACAGGGAAAAAAAAAAAACTAGAAAGACTGCTCTGGATCATACCACAGCATAATACTCTGCCTCTAGCAGTGACAAAAGACAATTTCTCAAGTCCAACCTCTAATCCTTTGCAATTTATTTACTTCCCAAGCCAGGCATGGTTTATGTCAATTGTTAAACCTTAGCAGACTTCTCTTACCCCAATTTGTCCAATCTGCCCTCAGATCCATAATATTTAGCATCCTCAGCATCTGGTAGCAGGAAGTCCTTGGTTTAACTGAAGCTTGTGTGGTGAGCTACCTCTTGGTTTTTTTGGTCTTCAAGTGGTCTAATGCTAATCTCGTTTAGTGATGACTGGTTCCTGTGTTAGAATAGCTAGTAACTGGTCCCTGTTCCTCCTCTCCGTGTCATCTGTGATTTTGTTACTCCCTCATTATAGGTGGAACGACTACAGCACAGATACATGGGATTTATTTATCTTAAGGCCTTCTTCTGTATTTTGTAATATATATTGCCATATACATTTTTATCCTACTTCCATGAAGAAAATGATAAGGTTGAATTTTCTTTATTTTTACTGAATAGTTCAGATTCTTACACGGGTAAAAGTGACAATTTTAAAGTGGAAGTGAACAAGACACATATGAGGCTTTTATGCTTTTACAGACATTCTCAATAGCAGGGAAAAAACGCTATAAATATTTTACAGTTGAAATGGCAAAAATAAGAAAATTCACAATTAATAGACTCATTTTTTAGGTAACGTACTTTTTATGTGAAAATAGCAGAATTTAAGGTATTTGAAAAACATATTGAATCTGGAACAGAAAGAAACATTTGAAATAGATCTGAATAGCCTGGAGGCCAAATAGGCTGTTTCTGCAGTTAAATAATGATTGGATTTCATAGTGTGTTTATTTACAAGGGATAAACAAGTGTATTTATGCAACATCGGTCATGCAAATCTTGCCTCTATATGAATTAGTGTTTTTCCTGTTGGTGTACGTAAAATCTGTCAGCCAGAATTAGGGAGGTTTTTTTTGTGTGTATGTGTTTAAAAACAATTTCTCAAATAAGCTATAAAGTATTCCTTGTATTCTGCTAAAAAAATGACTATTGAAAAGCAAAGTGCACCCTTAGCTAGCATTCGATAAAGTAGGATAAGAAGAATAAGTGTTTTAGCAAAACCTCACATGCTAACTCCCTCTGTATATGTTAGTAATAAACTCCCCAACTCCCCAGGAGTAGTATTTCTCTTTTATAGTACAGTTTTCCTGCCTTAAGTTTATCTAAATAAATTGTGCTGGCTGTATTCAAAACATAAAATTGTATGGTACGATCATGAGAGCATATGTGATATTTTACAGTGTGTCATAGCCTTTCTCTAAAGCATGTAAATTGGTTTCTCTCTGGTTATGTGCGGTCTAACAAGATAGCATTTTTTCCAAACACATGCCCTCGTTATTGTCATACAACATGTACTTTTGGTGTATCGAAATGCGTACGCAGCACTTTTGAATATCTGGAGAAAGCTTAAAGTGGCTGCGCTTATACCAGAGAAGAGTAGTGCCATTATGCTTGTACCATATGCTATATGCTACATCGTGCCCACTCCATTGCAGTTTGTGGTGGAGCTGTAGAAAGCTATGAAAGAGATCAAAGCAAATCTTGTCACAAGAAGACAAGTAAAGAAAGATGCAAAAGACACTCCCTTTTTAAAAGTATTCTGAGATGGAATCTGTCTGGCAGTATCAGAAATATTGAAAGTTTCCTGTCCCACAAAAGGGTTGATGCAGTGCTTCCTAAATTGGGTGAGAACTACCAAATCTTTATAGGAACAGCCGATGTGATTAAACAGTGTTCAGGAGTGCTTCTTAATGAACCATGCCTTTGCCTAGCAGACAATCGTGGAATAGCATCTGGCATTTGTGGAGAAACCTGTCTTGATGTGTTGATCTCTGTGTGCATTGCAAACTTGATTTTGTAAAGGTATTAAAAGTTAAACTACTTCTTTTGCAACCAGTATGTATTTTTCTAGTCTTTAAGAGTGGATAGATACCCCCCAAAATATTTCTCTATTCTTGCGGAAGGTACTTTAGGGAAGCATTTAAAGTGTTCATTATGGGCAATATGTACCAGGAGCTGTTGTGGATTTATCTATCTTAATTTGTATTGTACAACTGTTGTATTTTTGGCACCATAACTATTTCATGGCATTTGTATCCAGCTTACAAATACCAATCATTCACTTGACTGAATTGTCAAAACAGAAGAGCTAGGCATGGCCTGAAAATGTCAGCATCTCTTTGAATGCAAATTGTTATTTTCAAAGTTTTCATTCAATTAAAATCTATGGAGTACAAGTTGATTTAAGCTAATGTTGTTGTCGGGGTGTTCAACGCTTCTGACTACAGCAGGTCTCGAAGTCTGGCAGCGTGCTGCGGAGGTGCACCGCACGCAGCGTTGTAGCGTGGCTCCGGAGCACAGTTTTGAAGTTGGGCTTTGGGTCAGCTCCACTGGCCATGTGTTGCAGCAGTTCTCAAGAGATTTTTCTTGGGTGAGTCCTTGTCTGCTCTGATGAGCTGTACATGCTTTTGTGATATGGGCATACTGACTGGGAGTATTAACATGATTAACAATTAACAATTGTTAATTAACAATTTACAATTAACTCTGAAATCAGAGATCTGCTCCTACTGCACCATGAGATTTACTGATGCTGGCACAGGCAAATTTAAGTTGTCTTTGCATCTGTGTTTTGACAGGATGAGACATTTGCACAATTAATTTATCAAATAAACACAATAGCACCTTTCCTAATTCATTTTGAGAAAATGACCAAATAGGTTTCCAAAATTTCACTCATTTCCCCTTTCTTGTTCATTTTTTCTCCTATCCCTCATTAAATTGTGTATCTCTATACCACCACCATGGAGGTGTTCCTTACAAACTCATTTAATCTTTCTACTTGCCCAGACTGTTACCTTCTCCCCCTTCACCTCCTTCCACTCTCATTCTTGTCCTTAGCCATTCACTAGCTTTTCACTTTTTTTCATAAAAAGAATTACAGTCAACTACCCCATCATCTTAGAAAAATCAATACAAAAAGTATAATAAATCTCTTTTCCATCAAACTTCATTTTTCCCTTCTATTTTGGATCTGTGAACTGCTTCACACAGGACTGATCTTTTTTTTTTTTTTTTTTCTTCATCTAGTACCTTTTCCAAGGCATCAGCTAGTACTTGTCCATGCTGTTCTCAAAGTTGTTAATGATTTGCTTTTAGTGATTTGTTCATCTATTCTCTTCTCATCCATCTTGATTGGGTAGTCGCATTCAAAATTGTTAACTGATCCTTTCTTAAACTGCTGTCTCCTCTGGGCTTTTAGGATCCCAAGGTTGTTGTTTCTCTTTATCCTGCCCTATTAGTGAGTTATTCACTTAAGCAAATCCACAGGGAAACTGGAAAAGTAGCAGATGAAAGTAGTGCCCAACTGACCTTTCATTTTATGAGTAAGGAGAGATTCCTGATATGAACTGTAATCCGGGACACTATTTGAAGGAACAAGATTTAGGGTGTGTGGTAGGATTGGTCCCTGATGGAGGGAAGTTTACTGCATGTTATTATGGGAGGAGCTGGTCTTTTAAAGAGGAGAAAGCATCCAAGGAGGTAGCGAAGTCTGGATGCAGGGGGGGAAGACCATTGATTTAGCACAAAATCAAATTACTGGAAAACAACTTTAATTGATACAGCAGAGGAGATGAAAAGAAGAAGTTATTTGCCTTTTGTGCAAATGTTGACAGCCTGCAATAAATAACAAGATAATATACATTAGTAAATAAATAATAACACAATAATAACATTAATAAATGATGAAACCCCTCGTTTATAATAAACTTGAACAGGCTGCTAATAACCTAGCCTAATGGGAAAAATCAAAAGATTGAAATGGTGAAAATAAGAAGAGAGATAAAAAAACGTAAGAAAAAAAAATAAGAAAAGTGGTGGCTCAAATATGTACTAATACTAATAATTTAAGAACTAATAATTTAAGAAGTAATTGTCTTGAATAACTCACAGCTCCACTTTTTAATATATAATTTGCAGAATGGGAATGGGGATCTAATTCACTCTGTGCAGTAGACCACCAGCAGACAGCAACATGGCCAGCTCCTTAAAAGCCTTCTGTAGTGTGTAGGAAGAAAAATCGCTATTATGGGAGACTCCAATTTGTATGATGTTACTGGAATCACAGTGCCTTCTAAAGTACTGCTTGAGTTTCGTCTTTAAAAAAAAAAAAAATAGTATATATGTAGATGATTAATTTCCTTCTACAGAATTTGATTTTGAGAGAATTTTACATTAGGCCTCATCTTCACGGACGAATACAAAATCAGTGATAGCTTAAGTACCAAAGGGAGTAATTAACAAAAGTATAAAAGAACATGAGCTGGCTAAATTCTGAACTGTGAGAAGAATGATACTTCAGAAGGTTTGTGTGGGTGTATATGTATGTGTGCTTTACACACTGAAGAAGCCAGCTTTTGAGAATAGTTGTGATGCTTTTTGTTAAAGAGAGAATTAATTTGAGGGCAAGGGAGAGTGGCTAAAATAAATAAACCTGAAAAACCAAAGGGGTGGTTGATACTAATGACTATGAATCAGAACCTAGAAATTGTAGAAGGCTACTGAGGAACTTATATAAAATATACGTGTGTGTGTGTGTGTGTATAAAATATATATATATATATATATATGTACATATACATATATACTATAAATATATATATAAATATATAATATATATACACATACATATGTACATATATATTTTATATATATCTATACATATACTCCTAAATCATTGTTGAGGTGGAATCAACACTAAAAGATTCTCCTTTCAATTCTACTATGTAAACATAACCTTAAATGTGATTACCCCGCAGGTAATGAAAATAGCAAGTTTTTAAATAACAGCATAGAAATCAAAAATAGAAGAGTTTGAAACAATAAGGCAGAAATATCAGAAATTCTGGGCAAGTATTGATTTTCTGTACTTGGAAAAGAAAGCAGAAGAGCGTGACAAAATACCTTGCATTACAACAGTAACTAAGAATGCCTAATAGGAGATAGCAATGCTGGACATTTCACAATCAACAGATTTGAATTACGAGCCTCTGAGAGTTTTTAAAATATCTGCTTGAGTCATCCTCTGAGTCATTAGTGTTGCTTTTTAGTAAGTTGTAGAATATTGGGGAAGTTCCAGACGACTGGAAGAAATCTAATGTTGTGCCAGTAACAGCGTAAATGGGACGACCCAGATAATTATAAGTCTGTCAGCCTGACATTGATCTCAGGCAAAATAATGGAATGGTTTCTAAAGGGCTCAATTAATAAAGAATTAAACAAGGGTAATATGATTATTGCTAATCAGCATGGGTTTATGGAAAACAGACCTTGTCAAATTAACTTGGTATCATTTTTCTGAAGTTACAGATTTGGCTGATGTAATAACGTTCTGTAGAGCACTGACTGGGTACAAAGTATTGATGGAAAATGTGGAGAAACCTAGGTGGTTATTTTGCAGCATAGAAGGAAAATGGGTAAGCTCAGAGCTTTATGGTTGACAGCATAATAATTAGTGTTTACTGCTAAAGATGGATAACTTGAAAACAGGCACTGGTTTACTTTGTACTGAGCCAGAGACCCTACTTACTGCACTGTGCTGTCTCCCTAGAGCATGATGTATCCCAATATTCTAAAAATAATGAAGGCAGTCAATTACTGTTAAGAACTAATCTGGTTCAGATGGTAAACTGTGAGCTACAATATTGTCAGATATCAAGAGTACAGTTAGAAAGAAGGGGACAGATAAGATGAGCCTTGTCGTTTGGGAGTTGCAGTGGAAAAACAGCCAGTGAGCACGTTTTCTCCAGGTGTGGTGTTCGCTGCACTAAGGAAGATCATGATGGTAGAGGTGCCATATAAAGTTTATATGGCTACAAGCTGCGAGAAAAGTAGTTCAAGGAGCCTGATATCCTTGATATAAATGGACAGATAAGGATGAGAAGGACGATAAGGGTTAAGGATGTTAGATAACAACAAAATCATCTTTTTATTGTTTCCTTTTCCTATGTTTCTTTTTCCTTTACTGACAGCTGTGTCCTTTCGTTTTCTTTGGGTATGCCAGTTACGGTGCCTGTTCAGAACCCGGCATGGTCAAGTGGTTAAAGTATACAGGTGGGACAGGTCCACAAAATGATATTGTCATGCCACAGTGACCAAATGAAAGCAATACTGTCTTTGACAGCTATAGACCTGCTGACCTGTTATCAAATTGTAGCATTTGTTTAGTCACCTTTCTAAGAGTAGAAACTGGACAGTTTTATATGATGATCCCCTACGTTGCCAGCTTTAAGTTTTTGTTCAGTGAAAAGTTTTTCAGCAAGCATATGAAGAGCAGTAGAATTACCATAAAGGTTTAAATAAATCTTGGGTGAAAGGTTTATGAACAAACAGGAGAGATTTCTCAAGACTACCTCAAAAAAACAAACAAACAAACAAACAAACAAACAAAAAAAGCAAGGCTCTAGAAGTTGTCTCTGCACACAACTACATCGTGCTTCCCAGAAATGGGAACTTGGTAAATTTTTTTTGAACAGCAGGATAAAAGTAATTTTCTTCTTGCAACCTCTGCTGTCAGAGAAAACTGTACAAAGTCTAAAAGATAACAACTTGTAGTTAGCATATATGGAGATAAAATTCAAAACCCTTTTTACTGAGTTCTACTACAATATTCTTTAATCTCTTCATGTTATGTATGCTGTTGTTTATGCTTTTTAAAGATTAATTAATTAAAAGTAAATCAGAGTTTTTCTTTTATACCTGTTGCTTGTTAGAGCTTCCTGGAAACATTAATTTCTCTTCTGGGAATTCAGATCTTGAAGTGGGAGTAAAGAATAGAAGCAACATACCAGATTTCCATCAGCTGTGATTGATGAAAAGCTTGTTGAAAGAAACTCTCATACATCTATTGTGCCCACAAGTTTTTAGTGGAAGTCCAACTGCATTCCGCTGGACAGCTGTGTATGAGGGAGTTGTTGTTCTCCATGAGACAAATCACCCAAAAAACACTTTGGGCAGCTCTTGTGAGCTCTTTCGGGTTTTGTGAATGCTTTATGCAAAAATGGAGAACACAAGAAGAATTTTTGAAGTTGATTTGGATCTTAGTGAGCTGTAAATGAGGCTTATCTAAGCAGATTGTAGTTGCCTGAATAATTAATTTTGAATAATTGATTTTGCCTCATGCATTTCTTAGATTTTTTTCCTCTTTCAGTTTATGCTAATCTATCGACATGCAGATTTTTAGGTATGAGTAAATAGATGTTACATGGTCAAATGCATCCAAGGCAAGTCCGTTACCCTGAAGTCAGTATCTTCTTATTAGACAATATGGTGTGTATACGTATACAAACACACAGACACATATATATGTTGTGAAAAGGCAGTGGTTTTTATTAAAGGCAGAGGGGACAAAAGAGACTGTACCATTCCCCATACACAATAAGGGCTCCTTCTTTCCCCCAGCTTAAAGCAGTTGGCCCTGTTTTAAAATTGTTTAGATCGAGCAATGAACTAGCAGTCATCGAAACTGAAGGACAGGACATCTCAAAATGACGAGCAGGAACGTAGCACCATGGAGAAATCAGTATGACAGAATACCGCTAAGGCCAAGAACATAATTACAGGAAAACTGGGGCATCTCTTACTTTGCATCTGCTTTTAGAGGAGATGACATTTAAAAATGGAAGGGGGGGAGGGAGAATCCCTCATTCTTTTAAAAATAAAACAAAACAAACAAACAAAACCAAACAAAACCAGAAACAAACAAATGATCAGGACAAAGAAAAGTATGTTAGGAGAGGGTTATTTTTCCCAGCATCTTGGAGATGAGATATTAAATTAGAGGTATCTTTAGCCCATCTTGGTGTGGTTATTCTTCTCTCCCTTAATTAATTCATTTGGCAGGTAAGAAGAGGATTTTCAAAGTGTATAAAACACACAGAATTTTTAACTACAACACAGAAAAATTGGGTACTTGTGTTTAACTTTGCAGTTTGCTGTAAGTATTTCTCTATAATATGTGTGCAGCTTGTAGAGTGTCCACTAAAACCTTGGTCATGAAAGAGAAACTGGGCATGTACATCCAAATAAATAAAGACAGTTGAAAAATTCCAGGTTTCATATAATTGTATTACCATGTTAGTCTGACCATACTCAAATGTTTCTAAGGTGGAATAGTAAACGTAATATAGAGATATTTTTCTGGGTTTTATTCATGGAAAATTTGGCCAAAAGAAGCAGTCCTAAAGGCAGCATGGATTCAAATAGACTGGGCAGTTTTTCAGAGAAGTCTTCTTGTACAGTTTCAGAAATAAGTATATCTGAGATGCTCCAGTGTTCATGCAAAGAAAGGCATCTGCTTTTGTCAGAAGAATATAATGTTCTAAGTTGATTTAGCAATGATTATAATCAATAAATTCTAATCATGCTAAATTATGAGGCTTAGTACATGTAAGTGCAGCATACAGCAAAGCATATGGCAGATGTTTGTAAAAGGCATAAAGCAAACATTAAAAATGCAGTTCTCAAAGTTTGCAGATACAGCCTTTTTCTTCTCTGTCTCTTTTTTGTTGTTTTGCCTTGTTTTTATGAAGACAAACCCGGCATTATAATTTTGGGATCTTTTTCAGTAGAGTGTATGTGTGTTTGGAAACTGAGGGAATAAAGGAACATACTGCTTTAGAAATCAAAATACAGAATTAAGCTCTTAATGGTAGAGACTCAGGAGAGAGGAGTTAGAAGTGTTGCTGCAGGCAGTTATCTAGAGACTTGCTAAATGCACTGAACTGTTCATATTAAATATACTAATTCCCTAGGCATTAACTCAGCTCAAGAAAGTTTCCTGAGTTTCTCTGTATTAATATTGTTAGGAAGAAAAGCAGAGAAGCCAGGGTAATTCGTGAGACTAATCGTAATAGAATGAAGTCGAAAGAAAAGATGTCTTAATTTTCTATGTGTAGAGAATTGACGATGTTTTTTCTTTCAACTTATTTATGAGAGAAGGAGGAAGACAACTTGCAAAAATAAATTAGGAGCTCCATCACAGACTACAGGCTTTATTTGCCCATGTTTGTGGAGATGTTGTTGCATCTGAAAACTTTAAAACCAAACTGGTATTTGCCATCTTGGTAACTCTCCCTTTATCGTTGTATGAATTACTCTGGTTCTGCCATAGTGCAGGACTGAATTCTTTGTCCCATCCCATCTATTTTTCTCATTCCCTGGCACAGCGGGAAGAAGTGGCTTCCCAGAGAGTTTCTGGGGTTGTTGTCACGAGTGTTCATTCTACAAAGGGAAGAAATGGGGTCAGAGTGAGTGATGTTATTTTTTTCCTGTTCCCCAGCTATTGTCTGTACCTTTTAAAGAATCTCCAGTGCCAAACCCCAATCTGTACTTGTAGGGCAAAGCCATCACAGTAGTATTGTCTTACTGAAGAAGCTTTTGTCTTGTGAGATAACTGCAGTCTCAGAGATGTTATCAAATGTCAGGCTGTGTTTGTTCTGCGAATAGTCTTCTCCTCCTACAGAGTGCCTGAACATTTAAAGCATAACTCTCTGCTTAGGTTAATCTCATCTGTAAATGCCTCATATAAAATAGTTTGAGTATATTTAAATATACACTTCATATGTGAGCCTATTAAAAACTTTTAAGGAAAATGACATCTGACAAATTATGTATTTTCTGTCTGCCACTAACTGGCACTTAGATTTTGTGTGGCTGTTGCTACGCTTGCCGTTACGTTTGTTATCCTGATGCTCAGGAGCTCTGCAGTTCTGGGCTGTCTGCACACAGTGCGTTCAGAGCGGGGGAAGCACTTAGTTGTAGCCAGCAAGGGGAAGGAACACCATGCTTAACTCTTGAGCTGTGAAAGAAATTTCTTGTGCTTTTTTTTTTTTTTTTTCCTCAAATATTATCTACTTGTGCTACCTAACAGCAGATTTCCCTGAAGGTAGAAAATTTCATTGTCAGACAGACTTTAGAACTTAAATCATTTAGTTCTTTCCTGTGTACCCTGAATCATGCTCAGTTCTTATTTGTTTAGCACATCTTTTTGTGTCTGTAAGCAACACTAGGATCCAGCACTACATAGGGGTGTGATTCGGTGCAATGTGGTGTTGGGTGAGTAGGACACTGAACGGCTCGCTCATGTTTGTGGAGGAGATGGTGGTGCTTTGCTGAAAGGCAGGACCCACTGATAGTGCTGGCGTGCTAGGCTAGGAGGCAGAAGCTGGGACAATAAAGCACTTAAGTGTTTTCTGTGAAGTTTACACAGATAGGCTAAGGAAAATCCTTGGAATTTTCCATCAAAGTTTAGTTAAGCCCTTGGTATAACTTTCACCTTAAAACACTCTGAATTTGAAATTGTCATCTAGATCCAGTATCTCTATTTTAAAATGCCTAATATGATTAGTTGCCTGGAATAGCACTATAATTAAAGTATTTAATAAACTGTATAAATACTCTTCTTTTTATCCATACAGTCTCTTTGTGGGGTTGAGTTTTAAAGCCAGAATTCTTAACAAATTAATCAGCTTTCCACAGCAAAGCAAACATAATTTCCTCCCTTGCATATTTAAAGTAATCCAGGCTTGGGGGAAGGGCACACTCTGTGGTGCTGATGGCTTTTTTTAATTCCCGCATAATTCTAAATCCTTGAAATTAAAAATGTAAGAGCAGGGAAAGAAATGTTGCAATGCACGATGTTTTTGTACCTCCTTTTTCGTCTGTGCTAAAGTAGTACAAACAAAAGTACTTTGGTTGTGCTGCTTTATAGTTTTGCATTGCTGTAGCTTGGAGACTTATCAACACGCAGGTGAAAATAAATGGAATTGCAAAGTGTGCAACCTTTGCTTCTGGTTGTTTTCTTAGCTCCTTAGTCTCCAAGCAGCTGGTGCTCAAGCTTCCGTGACTCTCAGCCATTTTCCTGTGCTGCACTCAGATAAGCAGGGTTTTATTGATGGAAACAAATTAATTGGTGGACCTTTTACTTGTAATGATTTCTTTCCTCTGTATGGTAATTTCTTTTACTTATGCAGAGACATATTTTCTGCTGATTTGATAGATGGTGGAAACCAGATATGCTGAATGTCTTTGTCCATAGCTCTAAGAAGACGAACTGCACGCTACCTCCTGTGCAATGGAAAATATATTTCCTTTTGTAACCTTGTAAATAACCACTGGGTCTGCAGTCTTGAGTATTTTAAATTGTTTTGTCATTACATTTCTGTATAAATAGATACAGGCTATTCTTACAGCCTCTGTGGATCTGATCTTGCAGACACGTAAACACATTACCCCTGTCCATGATCTCACCAAGACTGGTGCCTAGCAGCTTGCAGGAATCGGACCTGGAGATCTTGCAATCCTTAGTGGGCTGGTGCTGATGTGTACCTCTGCCATAGCCCCAGCCTCTTGCTATTAAATAGACAGAGGCAAGTCTGGTTAGGTTGCAATTAAATCAGAGTGCTGCAGCTAGATTACCTAGATGAAATTCAGCCATCGTATCATTTCCAAGCCCTAATTTGTACTCTGGCTGCCTGTAACAGTTTCCATTGATTGTAAAGCTTTGCATCTTCTTTGCACTGCCAGATATTGCACTTAACCATGTGTTTTGAGTGTCCCATGACGTGTCTCTTCTGCTGTTATTCCATCTTAATGTTTCTGAGCAGTGGAGGAGTGAATGGATGCTTTATCCTTCACCTATAGCAAACTTACTATGCTGTAAGGCAGTTGTAGGCATTGTCTTAACATCAGTAGATACACGGGTGTGTTGCTGGTTGAGGACAGAAATCAAAGGTCTTTGGGTTTTGATGGAAGAAAGATACCTTTAAGTCTACTTTTCATATGTTTGAAGTTGAAAGAGTTTCTATATGGTGCTCTGCACTGTCTAATGAAGTGCAGAAATGCAGCTCTTGGTTGAACTACCATTCCTACCTGTACTCCAAGCTCCAACTGTTTTTGTTACAGGCAGGTGTTTTATATAACCCTGTACTTTTATAGTAGACCTGCAGTATTCGTTTGAGGGAGAGGTGTGGCAGAAAGCATTTTAAAGAATAGAGGGATCACGTAGATTTTAATGTATGGATAATGGTGGATATCATTAAGGTGCATGGATGTAGATTGAACTTAACATTTGCATGCACTGAAATTCTTCCCTGTGACACTTGCATAGTAGGTGAGAAATCAATATTCAGTATCTAGCTGAATTATTTATGCTAACAGAATATCTTATTTGATAATTTTAGACTGGAATCGGACAAATAGGAAGTACTTGAAAATTGCTGTTGAGAAAAAAAAAAGGGCATCTGAAATGTGGACATTGCCTGATCCTCGTGTTCTGGAGTGCAGGAGGATAGGTGGAAGGGGCATTCTTCCATGGAACTGGGACGAGCAAGTCTGATTGAGGAACAGGGTGCTGGCAGGAGGGGGGAAGTTTGTGTCAATCACGTCTTTGTGGAGCAAAAGCATCACTCTGTCTTGTGTAATTCTTGTTTAAACCTGAAGCAATATGGACTTGGATGCAAAAGCAACCACAAAAGCTCTCAATTCGTCAGACTACCCAGATCTGCAGCTCTGAAATAAAAACACAGGGTGTGAGTTTATAGTTGAGAATTCATCTGTTAAAGATATAGTGTTATCAGAGGTGGGTATTATTGCATTTATAAGCAAAGGTAAATATTACATAAAGTAAAAGGCGGAAAATCTCTAGAAAGTTCATGTGCAAGCGATTACTGTATGTGGGCATTAATACGTTTGTCACAAAAGCTAACTGGGTTGTGTATTCAAGCAAAAGTTTAAAATAAGGTATCGAGCCTTTTCCCCTGGCATTTTCTAGTCAGAGGCTGTACTAGAGTCAGGAAAATTTGGTCTGGGCGCAGCAGTCTGTTAGAAGAGAATAATCCCAGTTGCAAGGGATTTTAGGGCACTGTGCTCTAATACCAACTGCTCTCCAAGCTTAGGCAACTGAATCCTACCATGTGTTAAAAATACTGTGCTTTTCACAAAGCCGAGGACCATTTAAGTATTTTCCATAGCTGTTCATTGCAACAGTTTAAAGGGAATAATTAATGCCTGCTTGATTATTTTCTATACAGCACTGAAATACCATTAAGAGTATTTAAACGTGTAAAAAATTTTTTTTGTATATATATATATATATATGAGAGAGCAGATAATTTAAACTGGAGTGGTGTTTCATCATATGTGATTAATAATGGAAATGCTACTTTTTTGAAGGCCGTGCTTTTCCTAATACAATTTGAATGAATATGGGTTTTACTAATTTCTCATATTACATTCTGGATATGAAAGAGCCCTGGAAAATGATCAAAATAGCCGATTGTAGAGCATGAAAACTGCACAGAAGTACTTTTAAAGTACTTTTCATCACTTTTCTATACCTGCCAGAAATTTTTTGGCATTACCAGAGACAGAATTTTGTCAAGGTTTGATACAGAAAAACAATGAGAAATCCTTCTACATGATAGAAAAGTGGTTATCTCTGTACTCTGCAGCTAAAGATCTTAAAATGTTTTCTATAAGCAACCTTTATACATCATTGAGGATTGCTCAACTACACTTTTAAGTTCATTAAGGATGATGAAAATCAGGATGATGGAAAGATGCTTTTGGTTACTGACTTGTTTGTATGCTTTCAGAAATTGCTACATTGTTATGATACAATCTTGAAAGAATACTGATCTTGTGTGTGAGATAAAGTTTGACATGGTAAGTTCAACAAAGATTTATCTGTCTTGAAAAATAGATGCCCAATTCATGAATGTATTATATAAAATCATAACAAAGCAGACATTTCAGTAAATGGTGCTCAGTGACTCCAAAGTTTGACTTAAGCAAACAAAGTTGTGTGTCTGATTTTGTTTGGACAGCATGCATAAAGTTTGCAGTGGGAATGTTATTCAGTGATTCAGTAGATTGCAGTAGATATAAAACGTGGCATTTAATATGGCCATTCATTATTATTTGAATTGCAGCAGTGAAGTGCACTTTGTTTGTAGACTTCTTTGCAGATTACAGGAATGTGCTAAGTATTAATTCTTTGAAGACTGTATTTCCAATTAAAGTTATTTTCAGTTCCCGTACAGAATTTTATGAGCTGGTTTCAAAATACAAAGTTGTATCAAAATGCACAACTGGAAAAAGTACCAGGTCAAGTATCAAAATGAAAATAGATAAAAACAAAAAACAAAAACCCACACACATTTTTGAGAGCTGTAGAGATATCGAGCATCTCACATGGAATAGGCATTTCCCTGAAGTGTTCTTTAAAACTAAGCACCATTTTGCGCTTTCCATGTGATGCTCCCTGTTTTCCAACCCAGAAACAATGCCACCATTTGTACGAGTCAGAGTCCAGCTTCTCTGTAAGGGTCCACTGAACACTTCAGCTTTCAGGTTGGCTCTACTGCTCAGGAGTATTTTACTCCTTATTCTTCTGAGGGCAAATGAACGTGGCGATTCCTTTGCTTCTGAGGTCTGCTTCTTGGCTGTTAGGAATAGAGACAGAGTCTGATGTTCATGATTCTGCAAGAGCCTTGTAGAGCTTTTTGAGATCCTTATACAAGTTGATATTACAGAGCTGAAATATTATTGTGCTGTTATTAGGAACATGTATTGCCGCTCGTGTTGCTCACGGAGAGTGTGATTACCTGGTGATGTGTGTGCCTCTGGTAATGTTAGTTCATGCCTTTTGATAAAGCAAGTACTGACAGTCTTTGGAGAAGAGCTAACTTTCAGTTCTTACTGGAGGACCTATGCTTAATAGATTTGCAATGTTTATGATGGAAAAGAAAACAAAGAGTTAAAAGTAAGAGGCACTAATACGAAATTATTCCTAATCATTACTATTCCTGAGGCATAACAAAAGAATTCTGGAAAAACAAAATTGCAGGACGCAAACCTCAGGTGTCAACTTGTCACTATGTTACATTTAAAGTAGTTATTAAAATCATTATGCTATCAGCTTGTGAAGTTTAGATGCACCAAATATAGCAAGCTGCTTAATTGCTCGCTATTTTACAGTGAGTGAGAGGAAGGCAGAAGGGGAGGTGGGAGTGGTGGGAGCTGTATGTTTGCAAGGTAGCCTTAAAGGCTTTTTTTTTTTTTCCTGTGGAGTAAATTAAGCCCATGTTGTTCAATAAGATCCTAGTCTTCATCATAGAATATAATATTAGAAATGCAGCTGCCTACCTTGTGTTCATAATTTAGCAAAGGTTTTATTGAGATCTTCCAATAATATAGCACAATGCTTGTTGACATTGCTTTGTAGCTCTAATAATATTGTTGGCATTGCTTTTCTTATGGGGAATCAGATTAAAATGAACCAGTATATCCAAAAATGGTGTTTAAAATTCTTAGGGTCAGGTGTCAAGATTTAATTTCCCACTGGAATAAAGCTCGAGAAACTCAGCTGAAGTTGCTTCAGATTTGTATTTGTGTAAGGAGCAGCTTGACTCTTGATTACTGGAAAGACTCAGAAAAATAAGCTGTAAATATAGAACATGATTTATTGAGTACATTTCTGCAATCTGTAGAGGTCATTGCAAATTCTACTATGTATATAAAATTTGAGAAAAATAGAAACGCAATGCCTGTCTTGTAAAATCTAACTTAGGAGTGAGTTGAGCACCAGAGAAACGTGACCGGAGGTTAGCACTCTCTTAGCATAGCTTTTCCTTCTGACTAGCAGTTCTTGACATACCACAATACGATTGATCAAGATACGGGCATACTCCTTGGTTAAAGATACGGGTCAAAAAATATGGGCATCATGTCTTCTCCTGAGAATAATTTATTGAGGAGAATGTAGGGATGCAACTAGCAAACCATTCCTTTTCATCCATCGGAAGTATCTGTGTAGTAGTGTGTGTCCCTTCCTTCTGCCTGGCCGGAGTGCCACTGACACCACATGCTGTAGATATACCTGTAGATTAGCTAAGTCCTTACTAGCAAGAATGGAAGCTGATATTGAGTTCACTGCTATAATGGGATGTTTCTGGAATTACAGGAGTGCTGGAAAATTCAGAGAAACTGTTCTGCCCAATGGGGAAGAATGTAGCTATTGTAGCATCACGGCTGTTGTCTCCATGTCTCCCTACTTGCCAGGTAGTGTTACTTGGTCTGGGAGGAGATGAAAAACTTGAGTAAAAAAGATCTACTTCTCTGTGTGTCTTCACCCCCGTCCCCATTTAGCTTCTATTATTTTGACCAAAAGTAGATGTTCTTCCCATAAGGCTTTGTAGTAGAGCTATTGTAATTTTGTCCTTCTCCCACAAGTAAACTTACTGTACCAACACTCATCCTTTATTGCACAGAATTTCAACTTTCAATGAATTTATGACTTAATTTTTTGTGTCTCTGTTTAAAACAAGTTAACTTTAATTTACTCATCTAAACAAATGATTCTGGATACTCTTCCTACCGTGATATGCTACCATAACTAAACCATGTAAATGTTTGTATTTCAGAAAAACAATGTTCGCATTGAAAATAAATACAATGGGGAGTTATGGGGTGAAGGGGGAAGAGGTTATAAAACAAACAAACAAAACCAACACCAAAGACCCAAGACCAGGCTGACACATCAGCTTACTAATTAAATGACGTTGTCCTTCCTTACTTCCTCCTAACAAAACCCCAACATTCAAATTTGCAGTTGGTTCAGTGACAGACGTGGCTTTGTCCAGACATAAGTACCTGTTCTTTGGTTTTATATTTTCACCTATCCTGTGTTATGGTTGCACCTCATTTATCACTGACTGTATTCTTACAGATGCTTAGGGAAGCACAGAAATACCTTTGCGTTTTAATTACTCAGGGCTCCTTGTCCAGGTTCCTCCGAAGTGAACATGGCAGGAAGGAAGCTGACATTACAGCTCCTTGCTGCGTGTGCCGGATCTGCAAGGCCTGCTTGGTATCATCTGGCTAGGTGGGAAAGCTTACCTTAAAAACCCTAATGGGAACTAGCTTTTGTGTTTCAGAAAGAGGATTAGGTAGAAATGAGCAGAGTGGACGTTGTGATAACTGTTAGCTTTGTGAGAGCTACCAGCTATATCATTTAGGTTCCTCATGCTTTGAGAGTGAAAGACCTTTTTCCTTTTTTTCTCTTTATTAAGGTATTTTAAAAATGGACATTGAAGGGTATTGTGTGGAGACAACTCACATCAGGTTATTGCTTCTCTGCTAGACACTATTCAGATATCAGCTGAGACTCAATGCAGTGTCTGGTTTCAACCCTAACGAGCACACAGCTTAAGCAAATGAAATACAGAGGCTGAGAGCAGTTGCAGCGACTGCACAACATCACCGGGCAAGTCAGCAGTGAAGCCGGTGAAGAACATTTGTGTTCTTGGTTATACAGCCTCATGCAAGTGACCCTGCTGCCTATTACAGCGTGGCGTTGAGCTGTAGCAGCCGCGTGAGTTGATTTTCCATATGCGAGTTCTCATTATAGCTTGTGGCTATCCTTGCTGGAGATGGACGGGCTCCGTCTGGACTGACAACATAACGCAGGTGTATGTAGTAGACGCTATTTTGTATATATGGCCCGAATCTGTTCCAAAGTGTTAGAGCACACTCGAATCAAATAGTAAGTGTCCTGTGGTGAGGGGCAGGAGCCTGCAGCCCTTCTGATTTCTCAAACCCTTTTTTTAACTGCTTTTTGGAAGGCTGAATGTGGTACCTCCCACCCTGGTGTGTTCAAGGACTCCTGGGTTGGCTGTTGGGTTCTCGTTCTTGTTGTTGTTGGTTTGTTTATCTTCTGATGTATGTGACAGCTGTATGCACAGTTCTCACCTTATTAAGCGGCTGTCAAAATCTAGCTTTGTTGACCAAAATTCTATATTGCGATAACAGAATTCTAATATAATAATTGCCTTTTATGCCTGTGCATAGATATTGGACAGAGAGAGGACATAAAAGTTTCTTAATTTTCTAGAGAGACAGAGGTAGAATCTATGGCTGTTTTTTTCTGAGGAAGAAAACAGTTTGACTCAAATTCCAATTCTGTGACCTTTGAGAACACCCCACAGGACAAATTCTGTCTTGCTTGTGTATTTTGGCTCTGGGAAGTGGACCATGATATAAAAAACAAACAAACCAACCACAGTATAAAATGCTAATCAGCCCAGAATTGATGTTTACTTCTTTTAGATGCGGACTGCTGTTGTTTTTTAGATATTCATGTTAAAAAAAAAAAACAAAACTATTTGAAAAATATTTGCTGAAACGTAGGATGCAATGATGACTGCTGGCAGCTGGCCACAGTACCAGCATTCCTGACAAAAATTATTCCTCCTGCACTTTGTGAGCAAGGATGCAAGAACAGCTGTAACAATCCCTGATTGGGGGCCACCTCCAGATGCTCCAGAAGCTCTCCGATATCTTGAAAGAAGAGAGGTGTTTCTGAGAAAACACTCATAATATGGCACAATAGACCTCTTCTAGTGATATCTTTATCTAAATTTCTTTTCTTACGTGTTTAGAAATTGTATATTAGTTGATTGCATCTCTTATTTCTTGAGAAACTGTTCTGACTGGTTACTGCATGGTTGGCAGAGATCTCTCTCTTCAGGACAAACTGTCTTTTGCTGTGTATTTGTACAGTCCTGACCCCAGGGGACAGACCTTACTGACCCTTTGTTGGTACGTCCATACAGGTGTGGAATTATTCCCATTATCAAAGTGACCGAAATAGCAAACTTTTCTCATAAAATTGCAGATATGATCAGTCTATAATGAATTTTAACATTTGCCAGGGCATCCATTTAGGAAAGCTGATTTGCAGCTTCTGTGAGTAGCTGTCAGAGACAAAAAATATATATGTCTTTTTATCTGTCAGCTGATATGAAACTTTGTTCTAATAAAAAAAAATCTGAAGATTATAAATATACAGAAGCAAATAACTGAAAAATGTTACCCATCCTCTTTTTCTGAAATTACAGAGAATTTCAAGGTTTTGAAACGGTGCTGTTTTTTCATTAGATTCAGACTAGTTATATTAGTTGTTCAGAAATGACATGCAAATGTGCTGATTGACTGATGTTTGTGGGGAATAAATGAAAAATACTTTAATACTGTAACCACGAGCATGATGATGCTTCATGACTACAGTACCGATTCCACCCTTTTCCTATATGACATAGATTCCGTATGTAATTTCTGATGTTAAATCGATCTCAACAGTACATTCAGTAGATGCTCATGAGCTGGTACCAGAGAAGTCACATAACCTATTGAAGCCAGAAGAGTCACCCTTTTATTTCTGTGAAGCGCATGGCTGAATCTGGGGGGATGGAAGTCACTCAGGACACAACAGACAGTGTGCTGGTACCTATAAAAGGTACAGGGAGAGCTTTGGTAGTATGGCAAGTTGGGTTATATGCATTTAGAGGTTATTGATAAAACGTCCAAATTCACTTTTGAGTCTGTTCAGAAGAGAATGCATTCCCCTAGCGTTGGGGAAGCGAGGAAAAAAAAGGGATAACAAGACTTCCATTTCCTTTTGCCAATTAATTTTACATTCTTGAGTTTGGACATGTATTAGCTGTAATGTGATAGTCATGAAGCAAACTCAGAGCGTGTTTGCTTCAGAGCAGGAAGTATTCTTACAGTAAATTATTCATTTTGAGGGTCAGCTTTCAAGATGCTTGCTCTGTCTCTTGTGCTTTGGTTAGAAGTATGAATGTTGACTAAATGACCAGAGGTGAGCAGTAGTTTCTGAAGCTTTAGTGTAGCTGTCCAAGGCAAATAGCACAAAGCTGGTTATGTGTGTCAGCCTCCTCCACACCACTTGACCCCAATACACTTCTGAGCAGGCAGGGCCTGCTTATTTCATCCCTGCCATTGTTAAAGACAGAGGCCTCTCTGCTTGTTTCTTACCAAGGTCAAACAGGTCAAATGGAATGGGACATCAGCATGATCGGATCTAAATTGGTTGCTGCGCCAATTTCCAGCTGTGTTGTGGTTTAATATCAAACCTATTGGTTTCTTGGCAGCTGAGATATAAAGGACGCAAATGGTATAGAGGAAAAAAAATGGAGAAGAGGTAAGTTTTCAGCCAGGTGATTAATAATCTGAACTTCCAGACCCGGGAGAGCTCTGCAGGCATGGATTGCAAAGCTCTGCCGTTTATTGACTAAATTTACTGTTCTATAATAGAGCTATGTTAACAAGCATTATGGAGGAAATATTGGTGATGAAGTAATACAAGCATTCAGTACTTCCATGCAATCACAGAATGCCCTTTCGGAAATATTTCAGAAAAATACCAGCATTTCAACACAATCGTGTTTTAGAAAAGACTGTCGTGAGGCTCCTGCAATCCTGTGGGAGATGATACAGAAATCTGCAGAAACAAAATCAGTTCTTTCTTCTGACTGAGAGTAGCCTGGTGCTATATTTGTACGTAATCTTAAAGATCCCCAAACTGCAGCTATTTTCCCAAACAGGTACCAATCGGATACCAAGCAACAAAAGGGGCTGCATATTGGGTCTCAGATTTGCCTCCAGAAAGCTAAAATTGCATGAGTTAACCTGCTTACAGGTTTTGTGAGCATCGTGTTGCAGGGGAGTATTATTGGTCAAGATGCTGTTAGTATGTTAGGGTTGGACAGTCTTTTAGAAGAGGAAAGTTTTATTCCAGGTATTTGCTTCATATTTAGACAAAGATGGAAATGGGTCACAGATTGTGCTTGAAAATGGGTTTACCTTCAAAGAACAAACTTTACCTGAGCTTTGTGATTGTTTAGGTTAGACGACATTTAGAAAGATCTTCCTTCCCAACATTAAGGTTATGTAAACTCCTAAATAGAATCTCATACATATAGAGCTGAGAAGAGAATGGAAATATAAAAGTTGGTAATCCAACACATCCTGCTCATATGGAGGCTAGAGAGTGGTTTTGTTGTTGGTGGTGGTTTTTGTTTGCTTGCTTGTTTGTTTGTAAGGTGTTAAGGATTTAATCAATCTGGAGAAAATTGCTATCATACGCTACAGAAAGTTTTGACACTATCTGTAGTTCATCAGCACTCTTACTCCACTACCTCATACGGTCTTTTCTATTGAGAAGCTTCTCTTTAAATATCAAAGTGGACAAAAATCTGTCCTCTACCAGACAATTAAAGCAGTGGATGAGAGAATAGCCCTTAATACTCTTTTGTTTCATGAATATAAATGGCAAGGAAGAAATGGCTTCAGCTGACTTGAGAAATATATCTGAAATGAGGGACAAATGATTGCCAGTAGATTTCCTTAACTCAGTTGGTTTGCATTTTAAAACAGCTACCTCAGAGTCCACCTACATATAAGTCCTATTAAGGCAGTGATAATGATAGCTGATTTTTGTGCTATGATTATTTGGAGGGTAAATGCTGTTTTCCAGGTAAGTTTCAGCAGCTTAACAGCCTTTCATTCATATGTTGTCTTCTGTTGTCCTTTTTTAAGAGAGCTTCAGCTTCGGGCTCCTTTAAAACCTTGCCAGAAGAGTAACAGATGTCTCGAGCATGAAAATCTGCAGAATCTCCTCCACTGTTTTTGCAGGCAGCTTTTTGCAGCCTGTAACATAAATAGCTGAATCAGATGAAAAGGATCTATTTAGAACCATTGCATCAGCATGTGTAGAGGAGGCTCAGTAAATGTTATTGTACGTGCCCCAGCACATGCTAAGTTCAAACCATTTTTCTAGATTCTACTGGAGATTGTGTGTTGGCATTTACTTGTTTTAAATAGACAAAAAAATCTTTTCATCCTGAAGATATCAATGACAATCAACTGTTGTTAATATTTTAATGCAGTATTATAAACCTGGAGTAAGCCTAGTCTGAAAGTGTCTTTGAAATGATGCTAATCTACATCACTTGAAATCTATACAATTGCTTTTCTGTGCTGACTATTAGTATAGACGGTTTCTTTTTAAATAAAGTTGGCATTGAAGATGTTCTTTGTATTCACTCTGATGTTTTTGCACTAAAACCCATAAAAAGAGCACACAATAATCTGTTGGTGGTGTCGGCTGTTGTGCAAGAGTAATTTTTGCAGTCCATCGATAGTTGAGTCACATCAGGTTGGCTGAAACAAAGCTGTCTGAAATAGGTCTCAGGGCTGGGGGTTGTGTGGCATTTAATGGTGCGAGATGGTAATTGTTGCTGGAGCATGGCTGCTTTTGCAATGAATACCTTCTGCTTGTATTCTGAGTTCCGTGTGTGTAACACAGCGTGGTTTAATCTTAAAATAATAAGCAAATTTGAAATTGAATTTGTTGTTCAATAAAGTTATATTTGATAGAGGTTCTGACTTCAACAGTTAAGCAATCAATGTTTGCTTTTAATTACGTGGCACAAGAGATCCCGTACACCTCTTTGTGCGATTGTGCGCATTTCCAAACAGTTATGTTGATAATCAAATCTGAAAGGCAATGTTTTAAATTGGTTAATGAAGTTAAGTGTTCGCACAGCACACCACATTTTCTCCTCTGTGCTGTTCAATCAAATCAACGTTATCTGATTTTACAGTGGCTTTAACGTGGCCCTTCTGTGTTTACATGAGATCGTTTGAGTTCTTCTCCTTTCCGTTGATCTTGCCCATTGATGATACAGATGTCACCTTCCTGTTTGCATCAGGGCAGCATGCTCAGCAGTAGGTTAGGAGCTATTCTATCCTCACTGGAAAAATGAAGTACAATAGTACAGCTTTGCCTTCTGGGAGAGCTTGCGAACTATGTAGTCATGTGCACTGGGCCTGCAGGGAAGTTGTAATAATGCAGATGTGTGCTGTGATACTCTGTCCGAAAGTTCCTCTCCAAAACTCTACCTTTTGACTCAGGGTGGGGAAACTGAGAACCACTGCAATGAAATACCAGAGGCACAATAATGTAGATTGAATCATGTATATGTGTATTGCTTTTAGAGAAGAAACAAGACTTGAAAGTCTAAAGCTTTACTGCTCTAACCATGTTGGGTTATATAAGCAGAGATGTTTGAAAATATTATTTTAATGTTCCAGAGCTAGGGAACAAGCAAAACAAAGCAAACAAAAAAAGAAATTTCTCAGTTTAAGAAAGTTTATAAATTGAGGAAAGGAAATGCCATGTTTTGTTGGACAGCAAATATTCTCTATGTTGTTCTTCAAGAAAATTCCTTTGTGGGTCCTGCTTCCTAAAACTGAAGAATGTGTTGGGGAATGTGCTTGGACTGTCTCTCTTGATTTCTAAAGATGTAGCAAAAGCAAAGAGGACAGGAAAAAAAAAAGTTTATTAAGGTCAGTATTTGCTTGTTCTTATGCTTCGTTGCACTGTGATGTACCTGTTGACTTAAGAACAATGGTGACACAAACCTATTTTACGTGCCTACTACTGGTAAAAACTTGTTAATCCCATTAGCGACACTAGTTATGACAACTTGCCTTAAGGAGCGATGATGCTTAAGTACTGACGATTGCTTGCAAGCGATTAGATACGACTTCATTAATGGTTAGGCCCTCAAAGGTAGCGGATGTGCTGTTTCGGGTGGCTGATGTCTGTGTGGGATTACATCTGCTGTGAGTCAGCTCTTCTGTCCTTGTCTCTACCCATCCTTCTGAGGTGCTCGGCTGTCCAAAATAAAGATTGAACCAAGCAACGCTAGGGTCAGGGAGCTTTGCAATTGGTATGAATGATGCTTATGTCCCCATTCGAGAAACCCGGCTAAGCATATTTAGCAGAGAGGAAAGCATTCAACACCTGGGAGAGCGCTGCCCGTGCTGGTTTGCGCAAGCAGTGCTGTTGGGCAGATCCTTTTCAAAACTGCTGAAAAAGCAATAACCACGTGGCTTCAAGCCAAACTCGTAAGCTCCTCTTTTCCATGTGTGTATAGGTATATACACACACATATATGTATATACCCATTTCTGTGAAAACAGAATAATAGTTTTCTGTTTTATTACTTTTGGAGCTTGCTGTAATTCTTCAGGTGACGGTTTTCTTACCATGATTCGAAGTTGCTCTTTTATTTTATGGGATGTGTTCTGAGATGCAAACAGCTATTTAGATATGTGTTAAAAGAATTTGCATTTTCACTTATGTTGTTGAACAGTACGTAATTAATGACTGTACTGTCTACTGCTTCTCACTGTGATTTTGCTACTTTTAAAGGGAATTTAAAATACTTTATTTCACGACTATTTGTGTGACATATAATTATGATAACATTAAGAACAGATTATGACTAGAATCAAGAAGGGAGGGGGAAAAGTATTTGTTAATGGAAAAATTAAAAGCTTCATGCTAGTAAATATTTCACCAATTTATGAGAGAAAGTGGTGTAGAAAAGCATTTTAAAAGGTCAATGAATTTCTATTAAATTGTATCATTCTCATTGCCTTTAAAATTAAGCATGCAGGGTCGACATTAAAAGCCTTATTTTCAGCCTCTGAATTGCTATTTACAGCAAAACTGTGACACTAAGGCTCGAGAAACAGAAAGGAGGGAAAACTTTTTCCTTTTCCAGGAGCTGTTATTTGAGGCAATAATTTTAGATCCACCTCCTTTTGTAAGATGCTTCCAAAATGGAAACACTCTAAATGTAGAGAACGTATGCACAGGAATCATCAACGCTAACCGCTCCAAATGTCAGATTCTGTCAGTGTTGTGTAGGTGATTCTCCTAATGATTCCTGTGGCAGTTCTGAATACTTGATGACTCTTCAAGGAGGTCAGTTAGAGAAAACAGAGGAAGAAATGTAATCAGCAGACTTGTCTAGCATTCTCAAGGAAAGAATCCAAATAAAAACAGGATATGGCTGAGGGCTGATTCTTTTCTACATGCTTTCAACTTTCTTTTCAAGGACACAAAAGGTCATTCACAGTCTGCTGAAGTCTGTATTTTCTCCTATTATTTTTGCTAGGGATCTTTTCATAAGAGATGATTGCTAACAGATGTAGCACCTGTTAACTTCTCAGATCAAAGTTAAAGGGATGATTAATTCATTTTAGTTTTAATCTGTTTTAGATTAGAATGACCTTTTCTTGGCTTCATATTATAGTCTCTTTCTTGAAAAATTAATGTTTTCCTCCAAGTTGCATGTATTGATTATTAGTGGCTAGGCAGTTGCCTGGTATTTATTCATAATTAAAAATGCAGTAGGCAAGAAAGCTGGTTCTGAAGGCATTTGGAATCTCTTTTTGACTGCATTTTGATTTTAACCCTTACAAACGTGTAAACAGAGGAACTGTACTTCTTCAAAATCTGTAAGAAAATAAATATGGGCAGAACTGGTATTAATAGGTCTCTAAAATGTGGGGCTAACCTCCCTCCAAAGTGGTCCAGCTGATGGAGGAGTGCAGTCCGTCGTTTTGTCATGGCTTCGGGCAGTCGCTATCTGAACGTGGAGCTTCGATCACAACGCTATCTGCACAAAGCCCACCCAAGAACCACCTTTCTTCTCATTTTTAGTGCCAAAAGTAACAACTTTCCCTTCAGAAAAGCAATTCTGTTGTATTTTTGTAATGTTACATAAGCAAGACTTGAGCAGCCAAATATTAGAAAGATTAGAAAGAAGCAATTAAGCTTAGAAAGAGTTATATAGATTGTGCAGGGTGACGGAAGATGTCAGTATTGATTTTCTGCCACTTCCATGTCTGACCTTTTGGATTCCAGTGAGTGCACTTAAGAGGATTTGGCTTGTACCAAATTAAAGATATCGCAGCACAATTGCTGACTCGTGGTGAGAACTGGCTGAGCTACGGTGCTCTATCAGTGCAGTCGTGTTGTACCTGGGGATGGTGTTGTTAGTTGATTTAATGTGCTTCAGTAAATAAAATGGATTGAAAAGCTGTTTATAAAAAAAAACAAACATTAATTGTGATAAATGCAGTTACCATCTATTTTATTTTTATACACGATTCATTGTAAACTTCGGTTTGTAAAAATGAGTACCTGTAAGACAATCAAAATATACACAAACTGTGATAAAACAATGCTTCAAATGAGGTAAACCATTAAAAATATGCATATATAAAAGCTTCAACAGCATTGTTACGGATGAAATTGGAAAAAAAAAGTAAGTGCTTTGTCTTCATTTAACGCCTCCTGGCAGCATCATACACAAAACTTCAGTGTGAGCATCCTCCGCTGAGTGCCCTTCCACCCTGCTCGTAAGAAACAAATTGCTTGTCTGGACTGGTTAAAAGACTTCCACCTGACTGGAATCAGCAGGAAGTATTTTACCATAGGACAGAGTTTAGTTTGGAGAAATGTTCCCCCACCCCCCCCCCCCCCCCCCCACTGGATGCCTGGAATAAATCCTGCACAGTTTATTATTGCATCCTGCAATAACAAAAGGTAAACTCCTCATAATCGTTAGTTCAATTTTAGGAAACAAGGCATTAGTATCCAGTTTCTTCTGTGTGATAAACCTGTGGTGCGCTAACATATTTTTAATGAACATATTTTCAAATAGGATATATGGATCCGAAAGAGCTGTCTGGGACGTAACTTTGCGAGGCAGCGAGAGGCTGAGCGATGGTGGGGAGCGAGGCATGAGCAGTGTCACCAGCGTCACCACCTCCAGCTGCTGCCGCTGTTGTGCTCTTTTATTTTCACAGCACTGGGCAGTAAAAACAGTCCTGACACTTCTTTCTGGTAAGGTCAGCACTAAATCCACCAGATTTGAGACTTCAGCTTGAGGCTCTCCACTGTGCTGACTTTTTTCTTTTTTTTTCTGACACTGGTTTTTGCCTAATTTCGCAGCTTTTCATGTGTCACGTCCCCTGGGGATTTTTCTTTGTAAGGCTGAGCAAGGCCTGATGGTTTCCCAAATCCGTTTCTGTTACCACAGGAAATTCAGCAAGACAGTAGATCATTTTAGCTATTAGGTAGCGTATTTTAAGTCTGGTTTCTAGAGTTAGGCTTATGCTGCTATATGCGCACAACTTAATGTACGTGTGTATACGTGAAATAGAGAACCCTTTCAGTCTGAATTAACAAAGAAGCAAAGAGCTCAAAGTTTTCAAGTTTTACATGTTTTAACAATACGAGAGGATCTAATAAATGCAATGGAAGAGGAAAAGACCATAGCGTGAGGACATCATCCATGCATGTTGGAGAATCCACACGTGGAACTCAGGTCCTGAGGAAATCAGTCTTCACTGGTGCACTTACTGGCTGAACTCGGGTTTGTGAAGGACCAAAGTCCTGGAACCAAATACCTTTAAGGTCTGGGGAAGCTCAGTTAGATACATCTAAACTTTGCAATTTCTGATCTCTGCTACTTCAGCATCAATTTTTTTAAGTGCTTCTCGCTAAGCTCTGTATCCAGGTGCCAGCTTTCTGAGCCACCTCGTCTTGTGTTTAGTTTCTTTCCTAAGTAGCCATACTACTGCCATATTTTCCTACTAAATACAGATAAGCTGGAATGCTGCTAATCTGACTATATCAGCAATATTGCAGGTATTGTTTTGTTAACACAAATGATTAGCGGGTTCAGAAATGCTAATGTCACATACCTTTCCCAGAGTCTTCCTGCTGAAAAAGCATGTCCATCATGCAGTTTCCATGGCACTGGGAATTTTTCTTTGTTTATTTCTACAGGGTAGCCGGAGCTCCTTTTAACTAAAAAGAGAAACCTTTTGGCTGGGCAGGGATGGCTTAAGGCTGAGTGAGGATTGAATAATCCAAGAAAATAAAGCATTTGAAAAAAAAAAACATCACTCATATGCAAGAAATCTGTTTCTTTTACTGGATGCTTCGAGCTCGCCACTGATGCTGGAATCTGCTCAATACACATTTCTGTCCAGCACATTGTGCTATTATTTCTCTTTCCCTTCCAGTCTTTTTTTCTAGTTGCATCAGAGGATCCTTGGTCCACCAGGTCACGCTGCTTTTGTACCTGGTGAGCAGTTCACGATCCCAGCAACTCCTTCATGAGGATTAAATGAAGATGTTTGGTTCAGCGGTTTTATGGAAACCTAAATGCATATATTTATCAGAGCATAACACACTAGGAGGCTTCTTTTTTATTTTTGGTTCTCACACTGATTTCTTTCGGACCTTTTGCATTTGCTATTAGTTTGATTTTCCCCCTGTAGGAGAGGTTGGTTTGTTGGCTCTGCATCTTGTGCAACCACCCTGTTGTTTGTGCTGGCAGGATGCTGACGGAGCTGAACACCACGTAACCACATATGTGAACTGATTAAGGTTTTAATTATATATTTCCCCTAAAGAAGTATTTTTAACCTCGATCAGCTTGCTGGTCTACATAAGTGTGTGCTGGCACAGGAGGAAGAGTAACTGGGAATTCAGGTGAAACCTTGCTGTTGAGGAGGAGCTTAACACTTAAACTTTTGGGGACTGTAAAACTGTCTTTTAAATTCTGTTCAGGGTCCCTAAAACAATGGGAACCTACAGGCACTGCTCACATAGAAATGGCCAGTAGGTAAGATAGGTGGAATACTTTTTACGCCAGAGTTTCAAACTGAACTTTTTTTGCTACTTACCTGTTACTAGGAAAAAATCGAGACAACCGCGTTAGCACTGCTCACTTTAGTTTTGTGTTGTGGCATCGCTCTGCCGCTGGGTAGCTGCACTGAGCGCTGTGGTGTGGGGCAGGCGCGCAGAAATGCTCCCTCCAGCTTCAGTCGGGTCCCAGTCTCTAGCCTTACCCTGAGCTTTTGTGAATCTGTATTGAAAAGGTATTAAAAAAAAAAAAAAAAAAAGGAAAAAGTTCTTTAAGTGACACCATGCCACTCTCTGCATTTTTGCTCAACTTCAGGGACTTATGACAATTTGCTGTGTATAAAACTGGACAGAAAATGGAGTGAAACAGAGACGTGTGACATTCTAGACGCATTGTGTATGCTAATGTGGGCCTAAGTAAGTTTTTTTCAGGAAGCTGGCTAGTCTGTTGACGCAGCTCATTTTCTCATTGTCTCTTTAACCACAGTTAACGTTCATGGCTGGTGCAGCACAAACGCTTGCTCTTTGTGCGCTCATCTCGCAGTGAGGGGTGTCCTCAGTCAGCAGAGCGGAGCAGATACTGCCCAGTCCCAATGCCGCTTTGAGAATCTCCTAGAAATCTTATTGGTGCTAGTAGCCGGTCGCTCTTGGATATCTTCCACCAGCTAACACACAGATACCGTACGTAAGAAATTTCAGTTTTGTTATCCTTGCTGCAGCGCTGGCTGAACGCTTCCCTAGATAGGTGGGCAGCAACGAGATCGATAAAAGTGCTTTTTCGTGCCTTTTCACTCTTTGATGCTCCCAACTGCAGAACCGCTTACCCAACAGTATATCTTGATGCCTGGCTGTACCGCAGGCCTTTGTCTTCTCCCCATTTTCCAAGGTAAGGGTGAAAAGCATCAGGTCAGCCTCCACCTTCCCTTCTCCCCTTTGGCCAGGAGGTGGAGGTAGAAAGCAGCGTGCCTGAAGGCTTCCGCGCACCTGGGAGCCGTCAGTGGCATTTCTGTTCAGCTTCCGCCGTCCGCCTCGCCCTTTTAGTGCAGTTGTGGAATAGCAACTGTTCTGCTTTATGACCCGAAGGCTTCAAAACTTAAGTGTTACCCTTCTCATAAAGTATCTGTTCTCATGAGTCACATCTATCCAAATAACTTTTTGTATAAGTGAGGCTCAGCACAGTGATAAATGCTCAATCTGCCCTTGCCGCTCACAAAAATAATAATAAATAAATAAACACATAAAAACTAGGAAAAACTTGTTTGAAGTTCTTGGAAAAAATATATTTGGCACGAGAACAAAGTCCGGGCCCATCTCAGATCTCAGATGGTACAGCTGGGTTTAGGACTGCAATAGGGTCACTCATCATTTAGTTATTGTACATCTGCCAAGGTAAATCAGGGCTCCTACAGGACTCCTTTCATATATTGGCAGCTTAACAAAGCAACCTCAGAAAGAAAAGGACACAGTCTTCAAAAATAGTGCGTGCGTTACTGTGGCTGTGGGGGAAAGGGAGATGGGGAGTGGGTCTGCGTGTGAGGAGGGAAAGGGGTTTGCATAACATCACTTGGAGAATAACAGTAACTCTGTAAGCGACGCGATTGCTTTTCTTTTCTTTATGTACTTTCCCATAAACCTCAACAACAGGCTCTTATGTTGGGGGGGAAAAAACACACAAAAAAACACAACAGACTTTTATATGAAAAAAAAAAGTAGTATCAGAAACCTACCATGTTTCCATACTTCCAAGTGGTCCTGGATGAAGAAATGTCATGCATGTCCACGCTGACAAACTTGAAAAGTTAGTTCTTTTATATTCCAGAAGGACAAAATTCCAGACCGTCTGCTGTCAGCAGCCTCTGTTTCAGCGTCGTAAGCCGGTAGGTTTTTTTTGTGGGACTTGTTTTTTTCCCCTCAAGGAATTTTCTCTATGGCGTATTTAAACTTAATTCTATTTCCTTTTATGACTGACTGTTTCTGTGGGCTTCAGAGTAATTTTGTCAGGCTCTTGGCCAGAAAACACAGTGTAAAAAAGGGATTCCTGGACAGTAGAGAGAAGAAGATCTGGTTTATTTAAAGATGCCAAAATAAATAATACCTTTTTTTTTTTTTTTCTGTTTTCACTTTTTCTGACTATGGTAACAGGATTAGTTTTAGGAAAATAAATATATACTGTCATGCTGCATAATAACGCAAAACCGGAAGCTTGTGCCTATTCATGATTAGTGAAGTGAAGGAGCCGAGGAGTGCAATTCCTAGTGTTTCTTGTGTGCTTGTTTTAATGAGACGACTCCTAAAGTTAAAAGTACCCTGGTCCAGGCCTATCGGATGAAATCTGTTTAATAACCATATGTCTCTGCAGTCTGCCCAGTGGGATAAGGTGGCAGAGAGATGCAGAATATCCTTCTGGTTTGCTGCTGGAAGTGTTTCCTGACTGCAGCCAGGACTTCTTGGGCAGAAGCACACAACCCAAAAGCCTTTAGACCTTGCCCTGCTCTAAGGTATCTTTTCAGTGGCCAGGCATTCAAGTGCTTGTGGCACATCCCTTCAAAGCACATAAAGTAAGGCTGGCAATGACGGGTCCCTGAAGCTATAAGAAGATAGTATGTTTCCATGAGAAAGTTTAATGGTCTGGAAAGCCAGAGCAAAATGGAATCAGTGAAAGGGTCTGTAAAGAAAGCTCACTGAGCCTGCAGTGGGGCTTTCCACCAGCGCTCACTTCAACAGGCTCCGCTCGGAGCAAGCACATTGGCTGCGAAAACTCAGCGGACCTACTGAATTTAAAATACGATTTGAAACTTCCTCAGCAGGGCAAATGTGTAATGTAATGCTCATGGGTTTCGAGGCATTGATTTATATTTAAATAGCATAGTTATTTGGGAGTAGAACGGTTTGCAAGTTTAGCCAGTCATGGAGAAGCTGTGTTCTGGAGAGGAACCGAATAAGAAAGAAATGTCTTAATTTCAATTCAAAAGATGATTCTATTACCACCACCACCAGCAGCCCTCCCCAAATCTTTTAAAAAGGTAAGCAGAAACAGAAAAGAGAAAATACAGGAAAAATAATGTTTGAAAACTTAGCCAAGAAATCACTATGGAAGATCATGATAAAAATCTTATATTTGTAGGAAAAAGAGCTATTACAGTCAAGCACAGCAACCAAAGCTAGGAAAACTGAGCTTGATACCAAGGCCTCTGATCCTGAACATACAGGCATGCAGGCTTGAATGAGTGAGTTGTCCCATACACCAATGCCATGCTCAAGTTAAATATATTGTAGATGGGGTCCAATTTTCTGGTTCCCCAATGCCTCAGTCAAGTAAACCGGCAATTTTTACCAGGCCAAAAATTGACTGCACAAACAAATGAATGCTTGACGAGCTTTAGAGCAACTTTTAACACGAATTAATAGCTACCAGTCCATTGGCAGCGGGTTAACGTGAGGTGAAATAAATCAGCAAGTCCCCTTTCCCTATCCTTTGCCCTTCCTCTGGTTCTGAAACCCCTGCCACAATGTGTTGGTGTGCTCCCTTTAGAAGGAAGGCTGCTGGGCGTAAAAACTGAGATTTGTTCCAGTGGGTGGCTTTTGTGCTCAGGAGTGGTTTTCAGTCTGTTTGCAGGGTCGTGAGTTCTGCGGGGTGAAAAGGCACTTCATTTCGTTTAGGATGGCGTTGTAAGGGTCAGATACAAAAACCTGATCTTCCAAAGAGTCTAATTACATTAGACACTTACCTGTCAATGAAACTACGTTAAGGAGCTGTGAGAGTCTTTAGATGCCTATGTCCGTGCTGCAAGGAAATGAAATGCTGAAAATCAGCCCCAAGGTTTTGTGTTTTTGTTTTTTTGAAATCAAATTTCTGTTCAAATGTATGTGACTGGGCGATTTCAAGTAGGGCAGTAAAGGCTCCTCCTTCCCCTGCTTATCATTTGACAATGATAAACATTTACTGAAACAGGTATTCTTCTTTTAACACACATCAGGGGAAAACCTTCTCGTACTCTAGAGTTAAAACTTTCTTTCCTACAGCAAAACCTTCTTCCACTCCATCTTGTATGGATTTCAGAAGATGAGTGGTGGTGATGAGTAGAAACATTTTTCTCCACTATAACCAGACCCACGTTGGTTTTCTCATAAAACACTGGTGAAGAGCCCCTTCTTAATACAAGTAGCCAAGCAAAACTGTGTGGCCAGCTTTTGTGTCACCTTTTAAGTGCATGCTCTGCCTGGAAATAGTTTTTAAAGCACTAGAATAAATAAATAATTCTACAGATATATGCACAAGAGTTAGTTTTAATGGCAAAAGAGCTAATCAAGTGATTTTATGAGTCCCGGTTAAAAGTAATTATACAGTTGAAAGTGCTTTAAGGAAGTTAATGAGACAGACGAATGTGATAACGAATTGCTGTCTCATCATTAGCTTCTTTCAAAGTTAATTCATTCTGAACACTGCAGGACACTGCTGTGCATTGCTGTGCTTTGCACTGGGTCCAGCTTTGTCCCTGTTCCCATCCAGCTCCGTCCAGTTGGCGGGGCGGGGGGCAGAATTCAGCTGTTGGCATCCGTGAGCGTGGTTAGAAAATGGGGCGTTTCGAAAAAGTGAGGATGGTGTTAGGAAGCAAGCAGCACAACTGGAATCAATTTTTCTATTTCCCTCTGATCTCACTGTTATTTATCCTAATACTAGGGTGTGTACCTAAATGTGAAATACTGTCCATGGAGCTGAGGATGCAGTTTCATAACTATTCGCATGTCTTCAGTGGCATTTTCACACAGCAGAATACTGATTAGCTCTCTTGTATGTAATAAGTGTTTTGGTTGGAGTCAGTTGTCTGCAGGTAATCTTGAAGAGAAAGCAAAGGCAGGGATTTTGTTTTGTTTTGTTTTTTCAACCTCTGATGTTCAGTTAATGTAGGGGTCTTCAGGGTACCTTTTCTTCCTTGGGCCCATGACCATCCAGTGCAGCAAAGCAGTGAAACGGGGGGACACTGCCTGGGGAAAGTCCTTTGCCTGAAAGGAGGAAGTCAGGAGGGATCAAGAAACCAGCGAAATAACATCTGATGTTTATGGCCTTGTGAGTTTTAGGTTGCTACTGCATCTCACAGCTGATGGGAAAGTTTGAAGTCAGGTAGCTGGGAAGATCTGACAGGATTGTTGGTACTCGTTTCCCCTGCCAGTCTCCTTTTCAACTTGGGGTGAAACTGAAGCTTGCTACACACTGCTTGGAAATGAATTTGCTAAGATCAATGAGCAATTTGATCAGTGAATTCTAATTGCTTTTTGCTTTGGCCTCACTGCCTTGATAAGGACAAGAACCTTATAAATAATTAGATTTGGTACTGGAGTGCATTAATATTACTAATGCATACTATTTTTTATTTATGCCTTCAAGTGTATCAGTAGATGATGTATATACTGCTCATATGAGAAAAAAGTGATATAGGAAGATGTTAAAACAAGTTATACGTACTGAGTAATACCAAGATTGATAGCAGAGGAGATGTTACTAAATTGTACGTTTTATTCAGGGAAATTTGCTGCTTCGTACTGTCTTTATAACACCTAGCAAATATACCACAAATGAAGGAATCATTGTTAATTGTGTCCATGGGTGTTGTGGTTAACTGGGGGGAGGAGGTCATATTTTTTTAAGCAGATTCTATATATATAGCTAATATATAGAGCGGTTTCACCAAAGCAAGAGAATTACCTGAAGTTTTTTGACAATGTTCAAAATACCATTTTCCTCTTTTTTTTTTTTTTTTTTTTTGTATTGGGACAAAAAAAAATGCTTTAATTACTTTTTGTGGAGCAAGGTTACACTGGAGCATCTGTCAGGTCTAATGTGGTCTAATCCGGAGGTTCAGGCCAGAGCAGTCTAATCCTCTCTGGGATGGCCGTACCAGTAAATTCTCATGCAGGAGGAGGGGTTTGTTTCTGTAATACATCTTTCTTCGCAGTGACTGCGTGCCTGACCCTTTTAAGTCTACAGTAAATGCGAAATAGCTTACTGCAATAAAAGGAGCTCACATTTCTTGTGCAGTAAGAATATTCACACTGGCAATCACCGTGGTGTCAATGCTATATTATAATTTCACAGTCTTACTTTTTTTTTTTTTTCCTGTTTAACCATTCTACAGGCAACAGAAGTATGAGCCTGCAGTGCACTCCATAAAAGCATCCCCTAGACTGAGGAATCCAGTCAACTTCCCAAAGTTATCCGTGGGAAGCATTAAATGTTTCTGTGTCTTACTTTCTGTCTTTCTGTCTGTCTTTCTGTCTCATATAATGGGAGCAGCAAGTCCTGTCTCGGTAGTCACAGGTAGCACCTCTGCAGGTGAAGCCTGCTCTCGTACAATTTGTCAGCTGCTTGCAGCAGCGTTTGCACAGGCTTAAGGATTTGGAGGGCGGAGAAGATTGGTTTAGCGAAACAAAGCCAGCTGAGAGATGTGATCACGTATTAGAGGTCTTTCGTATAAATTATGAAAGATGGCTACAGTGAATTATAGCTGCAGGCTTTCAGATAATAAGCCTTTCAGGAAAAAATAATGAAAAGAAGTGATGCTCAGTGCTGACTTTCATTATCAAACTGAATCATAATTCAAAGTTCTTTTAAAACTTCCAGTATGCTTTGCAAATTTTTTGATGGAACTGGGACTAAGTTTGATCATAGTTAACCATTTTAAGTGGGTTTTTGGCTACCACTTTACTCCAGTAAGTCTCTGTCATTCCTGTCTGTAATGCATTGCCAGCACTATCAAGGTCCAGGGACTATCATTTCTTACTGTCAGGTTTTGGGCAGCTGTCCCTCAGCAAAATTCATAGCGCTAGCGAAAGCCTCCTCTTCCAAGGTAGTACTCTCCTCAAAATCAATACAAGTAGTCTAACAGGCAGAGAATCAGCAGCCTGTATTCTCGTATTTCCATTCCCCACTCATCCTTGAAATCAGACTTTCCTCAGCTCCTGATGCCAGCCGGCAGCGAGAATTTATTCTCGCGTCTGCCAGAGCCCAGAGAACTCCCAGTGGTGGGAAATCTCCAGGTCTCTGCAGTTGGTGTTTCTGGGAGCACGACCAGGGTGTGGGTTGCACAGGAGCAGATCCAGCAGCACAGGTCTCCTCCTTCAGTAGCAGCTTTGGTAGGACTGCAGTGTGTGTGCAATACAAGAAGCTGAAGTCTCAGAAAGGGCTAACCTTAAACAAATCGACAGAGGTGTTTGGAGAAGTGAGTTGGTATCCTTTCCACCCAGATTGGAATAAAATACCTAAGTCTTATCTGGTAGTCTTAGGGGATAACGTGAAGAAACTACCATTTCATGTTTCGTGCTTGTTTGAAGTGCAATGCAAAATTTGGTAAAAATAGCCACCCGCTACTATTTCATTAGCAGTTCTTTGATGCAGATGTATTTCTGTTGGAGGTAGATGCCTCGCTGTCCACAATTAGTAGTTAATGCTTTTTGCCCATGTTTAGATCACAAAGAGGGTATTTCTCCAGTTAGGTTGGTTAGCTTCTACTGCAGCAACTTATGAACACGCTTGTGTTCATCTGCATCATGCTGGTAATCGGCTGCCAGTCTTTAAAGTGGCATCGCGTTCCTCCACACAGTGCATGCTGTCTTCCTAATTACCCATTTCCTGCACGTGGTTTGACAAGTCAGGTGGAATTCAGTACCTGAACAGAAACTTCTCCTGCTGGCAAAATACGGCACAGCAGCAAATGGTGTAGGGGATAAAGAGGTTGTATAAAAATGTTGGCTGAGTGCTCCATGATGATTTAAAAGAATTTGTATTTTAAGAGTTAATACAAAAAAGAACTGGGAACAAAATAGAGAACATTAATATAGGGCTGTATGGCACCGCAGTGTATCTGGTTATCGTGTCGTCTTGTCAGAGAGGAGATTATGGTTGGAAAGGCTTTGTAGGCTGTGAAAAGGACAAGGACGAGTAACGAGTGACCTGGGTGTGAGGAATGACAGAATACTCTAGAAGCGTGCTGCTCAGAGAGATACCTGAGAGACAATGTGGTAGGGGTGTATGTAGTTAGGAGTGGCCCAGACAAAGAAAATAAAACCTGTGTGTTTGTAACCTCTTCCAACGTGAGAACAAATGAAACTTGAGCGGAGCTTCAAAACAACGAAAAGAGGGTAGTCCGTAGTTAAGGGTCACTTTGCCTTTGTTGTACACAATAAAATTTTATACAGGTTCAAAAAGTTGACCTGATCCAATACAGCCATTCATACGTTCCTAACATCAAATACTTCCAGGTTGTAAAGATTTCAATCTTGTCATATAAAAATCCTGTTTTTCCCCTTCCCATGTGCATGATCAGACTCCAGTATTATTTTCTCTCTACTTACTTGCATCTATTTTAGATAATGTGATGATATTCTTTCTACTGCCTCTGAAAGAGTAATATAATATTGAAATATGAAATTAACCCTCCCCATCAAAGAACTCTAGCTGAGGGATTGTGGTAGTAGAAACCCCAAGCTACCGATGAGATTTTATTACTTCGCAGTACAGTTGCTCACGGAGTTCCCGTGTCTCTGCTCCACTGGGATGCATTGGGCATGTCAAATACAATTGCAAAGTAGATCTCATTCAGGTTAGGTTCTGCTACGTTACAACATACTGTAAGTATATTGTTTCCAAAAGGGTGCTTTATGTCAAGAGAAACATCAATGATATTACAAAATTTTATTTAGGTTACTGCCCTATGTTAGTATGTCTTGCAAAATTTTGCTTGAGGGTTATTCAGCATGTTGTAATCTCTTTATACAAGAAAGATTATTGTTTATTTCACTGTTCTTGTCTTAGGATCCATCACATCTGCTGTTCTTCACGATTATCATATATAATATTTCAGAGTTCTGATAATCCCCCAAATCCACAGTTTTCTCCTCCTTTCTGTCTTCTAAGAAAGCAAAATTAGAAGGGATTCCTGTGTAGACTATGGGAATTACTTTGAAGCTATTTCAAGGGAGTATATGCCCTCAGAAGCTTGAAATGCTGTCTCCACTGCTTTCTTAAACATAGGCTTCTTAGGTTTTGAACCACTTCAATTATTAGTTTAGTTTCTTACTAGTTATTACCAAGAACTAATTGCAGAGTTTCCAGGATAGTTTTCCATACAGCATAAATGTATTTCAAAGTGTAAGGTATTTCTGTTCTTCAACTAATATGCTATCATGCTATCTCAACTTTTTTTTTTTTTTTATTGGAACAGATTTTATGCAACGTCAGAGTAAAAATGTACTAGAAATGTGTGAGTTTCTCACATCTCTGCCAGTATTCAAAACAGTTCTGGAGTGATTTTTGCAGTTCTTTTAATGGACAAAATGTAATGGGGGAGTAGCTCTGTTTGGATCTGAATCAGTGGTGTTTGCTAGCAGTCCGATCACACTGAATTATATTTAAGTACAATTTTAAATATGTACCTTTGGTTATTTGGATTTTCTTAATATTTGCTGCAATTGGGATTTTTAGGGTTGATTCTATCTCAGACTTGTTAAGAGCAGGTGGAATTTCACTCAAGTTAATCGTGTTTAATATGTAACAGGTGCTAAATTAATTTGAGATGACAGACCATTTCCATGCTCTTTCAGAACAGGCCATGTTGTCATCGATGCATTCAGGAAATTAATAAATATTGCTTGTATATAATTTGTTCATAAATAATAAGCAAGGTTGTTTCTAATGCTTTTGCTAATGCATGGTGAATGGAGATGTGGGTCTTTCCTTCTAATGCTGGATGACAAATAACAAAGCTATGGAAGTTATTCATTAAATCTCAGCTGTGAAGGCATTCATCATGTTTTCATGTGTACCTGTGTTCAAGAGGGACACAGTAGAGTTTCTTTTAATTTTGTTTTCATTTTAAGAAGCACACTTCATTGTAAAAGTCTGATAACTAATTTATTGGAGCTTGTGTCTTTGTGATTATTCTGCTTAGGCATATTACCTACCGGATGATCTGAGCACTGAGTCTTTGGTCGAAATTAACTGAAAAATAACCTTCAACATGATAAATATTTGTATTTGGAAAGGACCTGAGGAAATCCATCTGTAGTCCAACGTCTGACAGAGCCCCTAAGGGGAGCTGGCAACTGTATAGCAAATTGAAGTGTGCAAATCCTGAGCCTCTCAGCAGATACAGTAAATATGTGCAGTGTAACACAGCAAATAGGGGAAGGCTTTTAGTTATGGAGGTGTGTAAATGTTTACAAATATGATTAACTGCAGAGCACAAAATCCATTCGCAGCATCAAAGGAAAATACTAAAATTACTTTTTCCCACTCCCCTCCAGGATTACGCTGAAAAGAAAAACACGATAGCAAAAGCCCTGGAAGATCTTAAAGCCAACTTCTACTGTGAACTCTGTGACAAGCAGTACTATAAACACCAGGAGTTTGACAATCACATTAACTCATACGATCATGCTCACAAACAGGTAAGAGGAATCTGCTCACTACTTAAACTTAGTTCCAGCGGGAATGTTGAAGTTTTGGTTTCCATGTCCTTCAGGTTGGCTTGAAAATCACAGTTGTCAAATTTCCGATTCTGAGAAGCAAAAATAGGCAGTTTTCTTAGAAACAAGTCATAACATGAAGGTTTTACAGCCAAAAATTCTGAGATGTAAGGAATGGGGAACGCTCTAGGGAAATGCAAACAGTTACATGGTGAAAAGGAACAAGGAATGGCAAAAAATGTAAATGTAGAGTTCAATTATCAACAGTTTTATTTTGCATATCAGTAAATACTGTGGTATATTTAAGAGATTGCAGGGAAGCGTTTGCATTGCAACAGGTGTGGGTAGGAAGCTTGACATACTCTTTGGTAAACTTTCTTTTCAGAACGGCATCTGTGTGAAATGGGCTATAATTTTACTTAAACGCACTGCATATAAAAAATCGAGGTAATGAGAAGTTTCTGGCTCAGTTCACAGTAAGATACGTCTAAGCTTTTAAACATTGGTATTTACAGTTTTACCGCCACATTTTATCACCACACCTCCAAGTTCTGTATTCTGCTTTTATAATATAAAAGCGAGGGAGGCTATGCAATTGTTTTATAAGGCAACGGCATACCAGTGCAACCTCACGGTCTCCAGACCGGTCAAAACCATATTATACAGGAAAATACAATGCATCTTGACTTCACCAAGAAGATACGCAATGATCTAACCATATAGGAAGTTTCTACTTAGTCCAATTAGCTGGTAATTATCCTTTATCTTTGTTTTATCTGGTGAAATCATAGGGTTCTGGATCAGGATTTGATTGCTTTTCATTCTAATTGAATCTCCCCTTGTCCTGTAGTTTCCTTCAGGTTAAGGGCAGACGCTATCAGCTTTAGATTTTGTGAGTTTTAGATTTAGTTTTGAGAACTACAGAGCTGCAGACCCCATCAACAATAGCAACGTATGAGAAACTGGATGGAAAACTATGTTAGATGAGAAATTAGCAGGTAGCTTCATTGCGTCCTGTAGATACTTACTGTGAGTTGTAAGTATTTTTAGTCGAAATACAGCTGGAACTGGTTCTTCAGGCTTTGTCACACAGCACCACCTCACTGATGGAGGGCAGAGGAAAAAAAAATGATGGGCAGAATCTTCCCCACTTGAACTCTTAGGATTTTTTTTTTTTTGAGTGTTCTGAAGCACTTTCAAATAATGAGAACCTGAAGGCTGCAGTAATTGCTCCTCTCACTATTCGGTATTGATGAAAAATGGATTTTGAAAGTGAGGTCAGGCATGAGACTTGTTTTCAGTGTTTCACACAGCTACTTCTCTTTTTTAATCACTTCAGGCAGGAGATGCTGGGCACTACACCGGCATTTGAAGGAGTGCAGCAGATGCACCCTCTGCACCATTTGGGTAGGGGCCTTGGTGTCTGCGTTTATATGTGTTTTTGTGGATGTAGCTGATGAAACCCAAGAATCCATCCTCTTCCTCAGTAAAACAACCACAACTCTAATCTCCTTGGTGGGAAATCAGACAAAAGTTTCCAGTTCTCCAGGAGAACAAGCTGTATGGATGCTTGATTCAACAAAGTGAACATTTTCTGTAACACTACTGGAAAACAAGACTCTAAGTCAGATTTAACTCTTCTGGAGCATTTTCCGTGGTGGTTTCTATGTGTGTTGTAAAAACAAACCATTCTTCTTCCCGTATTTTGGTGAAAAGGGGGGCAGGTAGCAAATGCTGCAGTGCAGGCTGCCTCAGCTTCACTGAGTTTTCAAGGTACTTAACACATCTTTTTTTGCGAGCAACCTAATTTTTCTAAATTTGCTAGAGCCATTTGCAGATGCTGCTGTTGAATGCTTTGATTTTTGTTGTGAAACTTCCTACCTCAGAGGCAGAAGTTTTCTGGCAGTTTAGTGGAGGGAGATGAACAGATGACCTGTCTGTGGATTTTGCTCCATATTTTTCTCCAACTTTCTCCATTCAGTCACACCTTTCTACTAATAATGGGCAGCTGGGGGAAAGCACTTATAGAAGAAGTTTCCCATGATCCCAGACCAGTCATAAACATATGCAGCCAGTTTGGTTTCGCTGGTCCCAGTACCTGACAGTGTCTTTCATCTGATCAAGCGGATGAAAATTCTGCCCAAGCCTGAGTTCATCCCAGCTCTTCTGAAAAGCCTTATTTAATCTTAATCGAGCACTCTGTTGTCACACAGTCTGAGCCGTGGGGTGCTTTTTCAGAGAAGATGTTCATAACAGCTCCTGTACCTCAATTTTATTGTAGAAGATGTTCTTTATTTTCCATCAATTCAAAGACTGCTAGCACAGTAAATTTCCAGGATTAAAATATAAGACTTTATAATTATGCATATGATTTTTTCCCCCTTTGATTGGGGGCCCCTGTACCGTCAGGAGCTGGTTGTGTTTTGATTTATCGTCTCATCTAGCTTCCGAACCCCTGCTTTCAGCTCGTATGGGTCCTTCTGACCAGTCCAGAAAGAAAGGATAGGGCAAAACTAATTTTATTTCCTAGGACCTGAAGGAGTTCAGACCAACATATCAGGGTCTCCACTTGCCTCTATTAGTGCTTTCTTGTTCTTAGTTTTGACAATATGGTTTGGAGAGTAATATCTGTAGCCTTTAAGAAATAATCCTGGAAAAGTAACTTGCAAGGTCAGTGGTAGTGGAGAAAAATGAACTCTTTTGTTTGCTTTGAAAACCTAGACAAAAAAGAAGAAAAACAACATTTAATGCAGGTATCTTTAAAACTAAAGGTGTTCTGAGCCCAGTTCAGACAGAAACATAACTAAGGCTGGACCCGTATGATTTAATATAATAGTGAGACGATTACTGTTTGATGATAATGGTTTAAAATCATGGACTGCAGCTTTTGAGACCCATGTCAGCACTCACGAATCTCTGTATGATTTTATGCAGAATTTCTTAAGTATTTGGAAGCATACAAGGAGCTCTCTGAAGTGCTGTGTTCATGCAGGATGGGGAAAAAAATCCTGCCTGTGTTCCTAGAAATGCTGTGATTTTGATAAATGTGGCAGAGCATCAAGTGTAAAGCTGTGAATGACCTTCGTCTCGTAGCCTTTCAGAGGCAGTGAGTTGTTTTGTCTTGTCAGTGAAGAAGGCTGGATCATGCAGCTGGGTCTCCTGCATCAGTCATTCCTCAAGAGACTTGTTGCTGTGAGAACAAAGTGGTTTTATTCTTGAATTTGAAAGTCTTCCTCTCCATCCCAGACCTTCTGACTAATCACCCAATATCACAGCAGCGCACCTGAGCTTGTTGTTCTTTCCTCTCTCAGGACTGCTTTTCTAAATACCAGAACAAAAAAGCTGTGGTAAAAAATAAAAGTAGGAACCCTAATGTATTTGCATCTAGATATGCAAATACAGTCAATTAGGTAAATTATAAGTAGGAAACTTTCCCCACAAAGTCAGAGGTCGTTTTGCAAACACTCTCTCCCTGTATGAAAATGATCTTTCTGCTCTAAAAATGTATTTAAAATTTTATGGAGGTACTAAAGCACAAATTATAGATGAAGACTAAATTAGTAGATATCCTTTTTCCCTATTCCAGCCACAGATTTCCCTGTCTACGTTTTTCTCCACTCTACATGTTTTTCTTCTTTGTGCATTTTAAGAAGTTAATGCTGAATAGGTCAGAGAATACTGATCTGTAGCCCATCAGAAATCCGACCTTTGATCATCTTGATGTCTTAGAATAAACATTTCAATGAATATGGGTGAAGAAAAAGAAATTCATAAGTGGAAGGATGTGATAAGACATAAAAATAGTAATAATTCTAAATGTATACCTCCTACAGGTAGGATGAAGGATGAAGCATATAAGGTATAAAGTAAGAGCGGTATAGCAGGTAGCACACTTGGGGATGCTGGTGTTCTCAGTAAAGGTAATTGGATGATACCAGTTTTCTGACTCTGCAATTTAAAAACAAAGCCACAAATCCTTGCAGTCATCATTACAGCTTTTTAAAAATCTCATTGTAGAGTTATTCCGTCTTAAAAAAAA
>VXAA01004609.1:47627-112008 GCA_013399115.1 Anseranas semipalmata | reverse complement strand
AAAAAAAAACAGGACTGCTAATTAACATTTATGTGCTATAGGACATGATGGTACTTCAGCGGGTGGCACTTTCTCCTTTGAGTCAGTACCGGAGCAACATAATTGTGTTGCTAGAGTTGCTGCCTTCAAGATATAAAACCGAGACCTTGACCACTGCGATAATTGAAGTTCCAAGGCTGCTTACTTAGGAGCTAGGATAGTATCTCTAGTAGTGCACTGGCCAAAATCCAGGCAGGTAATTAGATTCTGTTACATGAGTCCCCCCTGTAGCTTCAGCTGATTATAGTGCCTTCCTTTCCCATCCTCGCTGCTAGGTGTAATTGGTGTGCATCGTCAAACAGCTGCCATGGTCTAGGTCAATGGTGGTTGCATTTCATTGATGAATGAAGTGACACAGGTGTACTCCTCAACTCCAGCACCTGAAAATTAAATCAAAAGGAATTCTTATCCTGTAGAATTTGTTGATATTGGAAATATAAGTTTTGGGTAAGCAAAAATACTACTTTTTGTATTTGAGTCACCAGAAATCACTAGTTTCTGTATTTGAGTTACATGGAAGTAGGTGGATGGTTTGATTACCCTGGCACTGATCAGATCAAATTGAAGAGAACGCAAGTTAAAGGTGATGGTTTCTGCTGACACCTGTTGAAAGTGCAGTAGCAGGAGATTATTTGGGAGAGTTTGTTATGTTTTTTTTGTTTTTCCTAGTTTGTTTTTTTTTTTTTTCTGACGACTAGTCTGACATGTTCCAGAAAAGTATTTCTCCCTCTGACATTGAAAATGGTGAAGCTGCAATAACATGGGGAGCACACAGTAACTGGGAGAGACCTCTAACCTGTTACTTTTCAAGTCGTTGACTCTGACATATAATAACTTCTGTTAAAATGGTGTAATTAACTGTTTCACTTTATTCAGAATCGTCAGCAGTGAAAGGCAAAACTGTCAAAATCTGTAATAATAAACGGAGTTCTATTTTCATGTTCCAGTTGGACTGAGCCTGGTAAACCAAGTACCAGCTCTTGTCTTCCCAGAGAGCAGGGACTAGAAAGAACAGTTCTTAGAAAAAACATCACAACCTAGCTTCTCGCATCACCTTTAGGATTAAGAGTGAGAAAACAGAAGACATTTCCATCATAAGCCCACTTCAGAGAGCCACTGCAAAATAAGAGGAAGGATCAATTCAATTCAATGTGAACGGACATGTGAAGTAACATGACTTAGTCTTTCCTAAATTTTACACTACCTTGGCCATTTATTTGCTGCTGGTGGATGGAGAGATGGTGGAGGTTTTCTGCCTCCCCCAACACAGTTTTTTCACCAACTAGTCACTTTTCAGAATGAATAATTTCTTGTCAGCATTCATTATAAGAAAACCTCAGCAGATTCTCTCACCGTGTAAGTCTTTTGTTTGGAGAGGAAGGTATGGGGTTGGGAGGAATTCAACAGAGGTCCGGTCAGCAACCAGAGTAGCAGTGGAAGACTTCATAGTTCAAATACCTGAAAACTGAGGAACCACCAGAATCAAATGGCATTTACTCATGAGTTCTGAAAGACCTTGTGGATGATGTAGCTGAATTATTGGTGGTGGTATCTAATATAATGCTTAAAACTTCCCTTTGGTGCTTGAAGACCCGATGACAGGCAGTTACTGGGAGTTATAGTGAGGTATACACTTAGTGTACATCTAGACTTTTTCAGGTAAGAGTCATCAAGTAAAGGGAAATCTTGCTTTCCAGCTGTTTTTAAATGTTTGAAAGTATTAATAAGCACAAATAAGTGTGATTGGGCTTGTACAACCTATCTGGGTTTCCAAATGTCTTTTGACAGACAGATGAAAATCTTTTAAAGTAACTAACTGCCACGGAAAAAGAGGGAAGGTCTTGGGCTGGCTGTCTGCCTGATAAAGGACAGGAAAGAGGATACTGTCGCTACAGGCTCACACTGTGAAGAGTACAGTTCTGCTTAACATGTAAGGAAGGCTCACTGAGGAGACTGGCTAGTTGCTATTTTTCCGATAAGAACTATGGACATTAAATGTAGTTAATGCAAACAGCTTAAAAACAAAGAAAAGGAGGTGGCTTCATATGCAGTGCATACAAAGCATATAGAAACCTTTGTCAAAGTATAACGTAAGAACTAAAAAGTGTGTGGTTTGAGGGGAAACGTGGACAAGGAATTGGAGAAGAGCTCTGCTGGTGATCACTGAAGTCACAAAAGGCTTGGGAAATAGCTGGAGCTAAGCAGAGCTCAGGACGGGGAGAGGGGAAGGGGAAAGGGTTCATACATACTTCTGTACTCTTTCTGAAGGCCACTCTTTTGAGTTAAAAGAAATATAATACATAAACTGCTATAATTGCACTTTCTGTGGAAACAATTGCTAGAAGGGGTGGGAAGTATGAGTGGGAGCAGAGTGGAGCAGAAGAACACGAGCCTGTTAATCTCTGCTGTGTCAGTGGCTGGAGGAGTTGTCCAGAATGGCAGTGGAAGAGGCAATGCTTTCAGTGGCACCAGGCAGACATCTGGGTACAGAGTGCAGGTGTGCTGCGCACAGGGCACCAGCTGGTGTCTTGAGGGTCAGTAGGAATTTCAAACAGAATGACTTATTCTTTGTGATGCTGCCACAGGCGGAAGGGAAAGTTTGCATTATCAAAGTGATGTGTACTCTTTGTAGGCACATGAGATTTGTTCTGCAACATCTGTTAACAAGGAAAGCGAGCCTAAGCTGTGCTAATGTATCTTCTTGTTTAGGAATGTCAGTCCTGTACTTTACAGTACTGGGGACTTTCATTCCTTAAATGCATACAGATTTGATGCATAGACCCATCTTTTGCTTGTATTATGTGCAGCTGTGTATACAGAATGTATCGGTGAAGGTTGTGAATTTCTGGCAGGAAATCATTCACAAAAGCCAAGAATCTAAACTTTGGTGTTCAGTGATTTTGTTCTTAGACTTCGCCAAACTTTACCCACTGACCAAAAGTGTACAGAGCTTGCAGTTTTAATGCTACAAAATATTCATATTTCAATTCAAGAGATACTAAGAATGATGCACAATGATTTAAATGGTCCTTATATTTTGTATCTAGTGTCCATTTTTCCATGCAATTATTTGTACAAGTTTTGGACAGCTATCAGTATAAAAGATAATTTTCTTCCATGAAGATGGTCATTTGTACTTTTTTCACCTAGGATTTCATTACTCTTCTTAATTTTTAGGTAAAAAATACTGCTAAAAACCCAGCAATAAGATATTAATTCAAGGCATGCCCACATTCAATTTGTCCTCTGTAAAGCACTATATGCTAATAAGATCTGACGAGAATGGAAAACACTGTATAAATGTTACAACTAGCTTATTAAAATGTAACTGAAATTTTCATGGCCTTTCTAAGTCTTTTTGTGACTTATGTAGTTGCATCCTACGCAAACAAGCAAGAAATAGTTTTGGGGGATGACAATTTGATGAACTGTTTCAAGATTTTTATTAAAGGATGAGTCATTTTGCTGCCATTAAGAGAGAGAATTCCAACAATAAATCCTAGATGTGCAGAAGGAAGAAAGTATCACTTTTGTAAATTTATGTTGTTCTAACCTTCTCTAAACATCTTCTGTGGCAATTCAGCAAAAAAAAGGAGAGGATGTGGCAGGAAGAGGCAAGCATTTTACAGATCTTTTTCTGTCCCAACCCAGAGGGCACAACAGCATGCTGCTAAGAAATCTTGCAGTGGTAACATGGGGACCTTAAGGCAGAATTAAAGTTTTAAGACCAGCCTGTTTAAGGGATATTGTAAAGACTGAGGGCAGGTATCTGAAATACCTGGGTTTCCATGGGGGATAACTCAGGCAGAAAGCAGCCACATCTTTGCCGGGATAGAAGGAAATGTCATGATTTGCTTCTCTGTTTTTTATATATCTCCATAGGAAAAGAAATATATAAAGAAATTTGAAGCCAAATTCGTGAAAGGTTTTCCTCTGTTCTTCATTAAAAATGCCCTTAAGATTTTCTAGAAGGAATGAGATTTTTGTAGTTGACAAATAAAAACAAACTTTGGTGAATCAGAACCAGAAAAATATGACAATTCACTGCTAGGCGAGAGGTGCCAAATTAAATATCGACAGAGGTACTTGTTTCAACTCCAGAGTGTAAGTCTTGTGCAAAAATAGTCTGCAGAGTGCTGTGGTAATGCTTGTGTAGTGCTTGAGGGTGGTAAGAGGTTTGTTTGCAGAGCTGGGAGAGTTCTCAGAATAAGATGATTTTTTCTGATCTTTTAGAAGAGCGGACGAGGTTTTCATAGCTATCTCTGGTAGTTCTTAGTCAAAAAGTACTTTTGCTTGTTTCTTTGTGTTTAATGTAGGGAAAGAGTGTGAAGCACTTTTTTTTTCTTTTAACTTCCCTAAACATATAGTAGTGTTGACCTTGAAATGCTAAAGCTTCTGCTCATTTTCCATTTCCTGTGGCAATGTTTTATCCAGAAATACCTTCACATTGAGTACAGACACTTTAAATGTCTTCTGCTGAGATATACAGAAGGTCCACCTAGTTAATTGCACCTGTTATTTATGTCACATAGATAACTTTCTATGTGCTTCTTTTCTTCTGGTCTTCAAAGCTTGAACACGTAGCAGTGCAGATTTGAGAGTTCAGTGCTGTAGCTGCTGCTTCGTGCTTTATCCCTAGCTTGATGCTCACCTGTTAATCAGAACCCGTACACTGAGAGTGGGTGTATTTCTATCCCCACTGTTGTTATAGGAAAGAAAGGGTAAAAAAGGGTATTGTCAGCTTTCCCTAGAAATTGCCTTCTGCCTTTAAGAATGCAGACAGAGATTTGGGTACATTTCCTTTCAGTAACGAGCTGTGCTTCATTAGCTAATTATTGTTTTTATTAATTTCCTAGTGCTTCTTAATCAAGAGCAAATTATCTCCCGAAAGGCTGATATCCGATTTAGGTGAGGGAGCGTTGCCCTGAATTGCTTCTGGGATGTACCAGACCAGCAAGCCTGAGCTGCGGGGCTGGCTCTCGGTCCTGCCTCTCGTTCATCCAGGCAACAGCCGCTCCTCAAGGTGGGGTGCCCGACCAAACGCCTTCTGCAGGGACGTGGGGGAAAGAAACGCGCTCTCCGTGCAAAGCCGAGGATTTGTTGTTAGTTTAGCTCGAGTGTTAGCCTAATGAAGGAATTATTATTAGGCCAATTGCAGTGATACTGGCACTTACAGTCCAAATTATCCAATTATAACAGCTCATTTCCAGTAATGATACAGATACACACAAACTTTCTAGTATCTAATCCTTTTCTAGTGTTATAGTCCTTCTCCAGTGCTCCTGAAGAAGAAAAGGGAGGGGTTGTTACATGCTGTCAGCATCATGAGTTCTTCATGTGGGGGGTGTGATGATGACATTGGTGGTTTCTTCCTCCTTTTAGCCAGGAAGAGGGTGAATTGAAATGGTGGTGGTTTGTGTCTCCTCACCCTGAGGTCTGTTTGGGGATCATTTTTGTGTGTTTAGAAACAGAAACATTTGCTCTGCTTATTTGCTCCATCAACAGTGGTTCATAATTGTGTATTATAGTCAGTTTTGCTATATATATATATATATATATTTTTTATGTATGTTGGTTGCTTTGTCATTCTCTTTTTATCCCTAAACCCAGTTCTATCCATACTCTGAAGCTGCATTCCTTTAGCAAGCGGTACTTGAACACTGGCGAGTTGTTTATAGCCCTGGGACTCTGGTGTCATCCCATGCTTGCACTTTCAAGGCCTCTGCTATGATCTTGTGCTTGTATTTTGGGGCCCTCTATTATAGTGCTGTTTTCCTTCAGCAGCCTCTAGGCTGTGATTTACTGATAACTTCAGTAATACTTAAGCATGAGGTAGTGACAGATACATCCTTGCTCTCCGGTTATTAATATTTCACTCCGTAAAAGCAGTGATGCACCAGAAGACACACATAAATACAGATGTGTGCTCTCGGAACCAGGCAGTGCTCTCACACCACTTGCTACCAATATCTACTATTTATGGTCACGTCACTGGTACGTTATCAAAGTGATGTTACAACACGCTTCATTTAGACGGTTGAAAATGGAAGCATAAGCCAAACTACATTATTAATTCACTTTGCTTTGCAAGGTGCAGTCTTTGTGTTTAATATTTTTTTCTTTAATCTTGTGTTTCTCTTAGAGGAACCTGAATGAATGGTATTAATGGTTGTCTTAGGGGTAACTTCAATTTGTCGTTACCGCTTGCCTGTGGCTGTGAGACCTGTCAAAATCTGCAAAGTCCTGTTCTCCTCTCAGTTTTCATTGGTCAAATTTATATATTCTTTGAAGACGCTTGTCATGGTCGTGGGATAATTTCTGGCAAGGACCACATCCTGCTGATGAGAAGCAATTTGTGAACAGAGGCTTTGAATGGCTCAGTGATCCAATATAAAACCAGTATGAGAAAGTGAGTGTGGTTTAGCTCTGACAGAAAGAATTAAAATAAAGAGCTCACTTTGAGGGAATTCATGTATCTGCTTCAGCCCATCACTGTTATTAGGGTATCCTTCAAGGATTATAGAAAATATATTTTAGAGGGCCTGGCTGTATATATTAACTCCTCATTTTCAGTCATTGTGCATGTGTAAAGACTGGAAAGATTTAAGATGTGGTAGGCTCACTTCAGTCTCTGTGGCAATCTTTCCAAAAATGTCACTGACCAAAGAGGCTGAAACAAGAAAATATAATCTCAACATTTCTGCCTGCAATTTTTCATGTGCTTTTAGAGAGGGTATTGTGTTCCCCCGCAGTAAGGAGGGAGAAAGGATCAGAATAGAGCCTAGAAGAGACAGAGAGCTTCAGTGCTGGAGACGCAGTAAATCATTTTGACCAAGGTAAAAAGGTGGTTAGTAATAATAGACACTGACAGGTATTGGAGGACACTGGAGCAAAGAATTCTTGGGTGAAGCCTCAACTCAGAATTGCCAAGTATGTTATTTGTGCAATAAACAGCAAAACAGTCTCCAAAATGAGTGAAAGATGGCTTTAAAGGCTGAGCCATCACCACCTTTGTGTTGGATGGAGCCATCCATTTTGTAGCCTTATTGTCTCTACCAGAAAGTGATTTTAAAGGGAAATCCAATATTCCCTTTCGAAAGAGGCAGAGGTGACCTTTCTCTAAAGGGAGTTCCGTGTGAGAAAGCCATGGCTCCTGCAAAATGATTTTTAGAAGATGAATGGTGTTCAAAGGGGAAATTTTTCCAATAGCTTAAAGCTTTATGGATAGAGTTTAGATGGGAGGTTGTAGAGCTCTTGTTGTTTATGTGTAGGAAATTGTAAATGGCCAGAGAACTGAGTAGTCCTCAATATTTAGCACATTTTGGACCAGTGTCCACCCGAAAATATCAGGAGGCAGTGCCTCGCTGCAGCAGTATTTGGCCTGCAGCAGAACTGTCAAGCCTGAAGATACTAATACATGCTCGGAAAGATTATTCTGGATACTTGTATTTCCCTGCTGGAGCGAAAGGAAGGTGGTGGATAGTGCAGTGGGCCAGAGAATGACACGTGGTGCGCAGGACATCACTCCAGTTGTCACCGAGGAGCAAAGACGAGCTGTTGGGTTGGAGGGCAGCCCCGAGCAGCCAGCGCCTCGAGCCCTTTCCCTGCAGCATTGCCCTTTCCTCTAGCATTGCTAGGCGTAACCATTTCTTAATGGGACTTGAAACGTTACGTATGTTGTTGGTTTTTCATCAGGATCCTAAATGATGCAGAAGTGGGTGTAAAAGTCAAGGGATCCTTAAATAGAAGTGACACGCACCTATCCTCTCTTTAATCTTTGTGACTGAAGAAGCTCCCTTAAGCGTTGCTGAAAATTGCCGTGCAGAACTTAAAAAGTCTGCTCTCCCTGAGCTCAGCAGGAGTTTCTCTATTGACTTCAAGAGAAGCAGAATTAGGCCTAGAGTCATTAAAAGAAATACTTCTTAAATTGTGGACTAACATATGTAACCACTTTCCAGATGTACAAACATGTGTCAGCTTTATGTTCTTTTCATTAGCTAGTAACATTAATTTGATAGGCAAGATGCTAATTCTGTGGTTTTATGATGCTTTCTTTGGTCTTGGCCTTAATATTTATGAAGTATTCTGCTGATTTTTGCTGGAACTAACAAAAAATATCCTGTAGCTTGCAATAAGAGCAGGCTGTTCTTATATACATGGTTCCTAGCGATCATAGTGAAATATTCAGTATGCAGCACTCAGCAATTCTGCACGTTTCAAACAATGTTTTTGCACAATGGCAACACTGGGGCCATTTAGTCAACTTTAGAAAACATAGTTATCTCGAAAACAAAAGGAACAAAAGTCTTCCTTTAGAGTCCAGAGCCTGTTATTTGTCAAAGTCTTGAAGCCCTGTTCCAGTGTAAGCCAGAATGCTATCTGAATCTTGCAGGAGGGTGCACTGTAAGCAAGCAGAAGACACACAGACACCAGAATGATGTCAAATTAAGCATGAGACTTACTCTGCTGGAAAGGCATTAATCATTACCTAATGAAGTATGTGTTTGTTTCTTGCAGATAATTTTTGAAGGAAAAGTATTAAAAAGAGTAGAGAGCAAGGACAGAATTATTTTTTTCCTTCTATTGCTCCATGGTATATCTTTTGCAGTTACCTAATCAAGAGCAATAAGTAAGATCTTCATGAAAGATAATTAGCGTTCACGTATATTAAATGTGCAAGTGCACAAAATATTTAATATTTCGGTTTTCCTCATGATTTTGAAAACAGCTAAGTGTTCATTTGGTTTTGGTTTTCATTTTAAGCTTGTTTCATTCATTTTCTCCCATGAGCTTACATAGGAAAATCTAACTGAACTCAAGAAATTTTAGCAAGAAAGATGCTTCATAGATGAGTATGAATTCGTCTCAAAAACTAAATATATTTCATGTTAAAATAACTTCAGTCCTGTTTTATTCAATTTATTCCTATCCTCTGCATTAAAATCTAGCAGTTCCTTTCAGTTAAAAAATAGATGTATTACAAGTGTAGCAAGGCCAATGTGAATTTTCAGTTGTATTGTAATACATATAAATAGTATTTAATATCTGTTATGTTTGTAGGATCTGAAAGTAAAAGCTAGTTCGACAATTCTTTTTGGTACACTGCGCAACAATCATGACTACTGCATATTGCTTCAGTGTGCTGAGAAGCAAGTTATATTTATGTAAATTTGCATTACATCAATGCATTTAAAATTAAAGTTAATAAAAATACCCCAAATCACAGAGAATATAAAATGTTTTTTTAAAATCAAGAAACTGTTCTTACATTTCCCTCAGTACCATATACATTATGCTAACATCAGAATATGACTGTTAGTGAAAGAAAAGTTAATCCACTCATATTCAAAAAACTGGACTGACAGAGTAAGTAAGGTCTGTAGCTTCTTTGGAGCTTGCTATTCAGTGCTGCCCGAGTGCTTTAATTATATGGCTGTTAGGAAGGAACATTCCTGCCATTTCTACCCCCTTTTCTTCCATAATCTTCTCTTCCTCTTCCCCAGCAGAAACAGCAATATTGTGGACTCCAAGGACTTGTTATTTTAAAATCCTGCATATATCTATATTAGTGTGTTTTAGATTTCCTCTACTATTAAAAGACTGTCAGGAGGATATGGCTGCAATTTGTGGTAGAAATACAAGAGGAAAAGGATTATTCACAATCTGAATGTTCATTGTCATATGGAAGTCTTAATATTTGACCATATAAAATGTGGTTCTGTTGTAAATTTGTGGAGGTCTTAATTTTTAAGACAGGGTTTCAATTTTGCAGCCTCAGGTGAGGTACACACAGCCATAGGAAGAGACAATTAGAACTTGCAACAAACTGGAAGTTATTCATAACCAGCAATAGACCAATGTGAATAGACCCTCTGAAAAACAAAGTGGCGACTGTGGTTCATACATTGATAGACTGAGAAAATGAGATAGCTCACTGCATAAGATGATAGAAACCATGAAAATATGGGTTGGAAGGAGTCCAGCCCCTGTCCAGCTTCCTGTTCACCAACACAAGATCATCATCATTGTTAGCATATCTTGAATTTCTGCAAGGCTGGAGGTGCTCCGGGTAGCACATCCCAGTGCTGCAGCACCCTGGCAAGGAGGTCTCCCCAGCCACGAGGACGGGGTGTCTTCGTCTGCTTTGTAGCTCTCCTCCAAGTAACTGTAGGCTGCTTTTAAAATTCCTGTTTGTTCCTCTTCTATTTCAGGAACATATTATAGCAATTAATGTCATGGTGGCAGAATGAAAACAAATGGATGGTCTATTAATTTCTTCCTTAGCCGCCTTATTGCAGTGGTTGAATTACCCCTTTCATTGAGAGATATTGATGTTTCTCCTTTCTGTTGAAATAACTCGCCTTGTTTAACTTCTGCTAGGGAAGGCTTGTAGCATTAATAGTGTAAGTTCCTGTATTTTAGTATTTTCTTGGAGCTCTAACTGTTTCTGTCATCTTTCAAAAGGAGAAATTCTTTTTTCTAATATGAGAGATGGTCATGAAGAGTATGTAGAATTGCAGATGACAACGCAAGTAAGGAGGTGCTGATCTGTCCTGCCGTGTAAAGTGAAGGTGTCTCCACTTGCAGAACAGCAAAATACACGCCCATACAAACCACCAAAGGCAGAATGAAGGCAGGTGTATTTTACATCTTACAAAGCAGTGCTTTGTGTTTTAAATGCACATTTCGTTCCCCAGTTGGGTGTTTACAGGTGTTACAAGAGCTCTGATCTACTCGGTTTTTATTTATAATCGATTAAGCTCAGCCCTTTTTGCAAAAGGATACTAATCTGGTTTGGTGTGACGAGTGCTTATCTAATGAGTGTATTGTCACTCTTCGTCATACCATAATTCGTATAAAGAACCAATAAATCATCTCACTTAGCAGGGAGTATTTGGAGAGCAGTCATGTACTATGCAGAGAAAGGGGAATATGTACAGCTTCTAGAATAATCACCAGGAGCTAAGAAATACTCTGATTTAATCCTTGCATTAATCAGTGATCAGATTTCTTTTTTTTTTAATGGATACAAGCTTAAAAAATTATTAACAATTAAAAATGTTTTATAATGTAAACAGATTTGAAGGGAAAAAATATGTCCTTTATTTTAAATAAATCCAAATGCCACTTTTGTGCCACCTCCATGGCAGTGCTGAACAACCAGTACATGGTCCCTGTATTATGGGGCAAGTTTTTTGAAGGGGAGGAGGGAGCTATCAATAGTATAAATTCTAGAGAGTTGATTCAATGGCTGCTGGGCATAAGGTCATTTTTCCTGATTTTATATAAAATAAAAAGACAATAAAGAAACAAAATTTGATGTCATGGCTGTTAAGTTCCACACTTTATACTTCCATTGATCAGAAAATGAATTTATGGCCTACATATTTTCAGCCTCGTAAAAGTCCACATAATTTAATTGTTAATCTAAGGTCAAGAGCAGCTTAACATAATCATACCTGAACTGCACTGTCCTGAAATCCCCTGACTCCTGCTATTAGAAAAACTGTTCCCATGGGTTCTTGACCCTGTTAAAGTTGTTCCCAGCCTGGTGAGATAAGCTTTGCAGGGGCAGGTTGTGACAGCCTCTCCGAATAAGCAGTCCCTAGTTGATGTTTTGAGATGGGAATATTGTGTGGGATATTAATGCTGCTGAGAGACCGTATATCAGTCCTGATGCATGTTATGATTTCCCCTTCTTTACAGTCAGTTCTGATGATATGGAATTACAGGTTTTAATGTGTCAAATGGTTTACTTGAGGCTGGTTTTGGTTTTTATTTCCTCATTTTATTGCTTGTTATCATAATATTCAGCTACGTTGTATTTCACTATTCAGCCTTAACATGCTTTTACTGTCCTGAGCATATTTTTTAATTAATGTCTTCTCTGTGTTTTTAAGACCTATTAGTTTTGAAGTGCTGTTGCAAGTGCTTAAATCTTCAGTTAAAAAAAAAAAGAAGAAGAAGAAGAAGAAGAAGAAGAAGAAGAAGAAATAGAACACTTTGCAGGGTGTCAGAAGGCTTGTAATAATAAGTGCACTTAATGCATTAATGTGTCTTTGCTTTAGACAGGCTTCCAGGCTTTGATCCACAGAGGTCTTCAGGCACTTGACTCCTGCAGCAGGATCTCTGTTTGTTTTTACTTTTCTAATGCAGGGGAGAATTAGGAAACTTGGCATAAGCTTTTTGAAAGGTGGAAAACTGACAAAACCCTGCCTCGTGATAAATTGGGAAATGAAGACATGGGTGAAGTAAGCAGAAATGGTGTCCCTTTGGAGGTCTACTTAGCGTTTCTATGGTTCCATGTGGGTGTCTTCCACTGCACACCTGGAGACACCCACGCTGGATTCCTCTGAATGAAATGCAGGCTCACCTGAGCTTGTGCTCAAGTGGTGTTCTTGTATATGGTTTCATCCATGCATAAGTGCACAGGGTTTTGCACTTCATGTGGTGTTCCCACGTATGGTTTCATCGTTACATACACAGGAGCTAGTGAAGTCTTCCTTTTCTTCAGGACTCAGCTGAACATGATTAAATGGGTGTGCATCAACTCCTGGCTGAGTTTGGTAGAAGTAGGTGGAATATTTCTGCTTCAGGCACGGTTTTGCAGTTAGATTGGTTACAACAATCCAGCTTGTGTCCACGTGCAAGCAAGCCCTGTTGCAGGGCCCCATGGCAAGACCAGGAAGCAGGGTCAGACTTCCCCTTGGTTGGTACCTGGGGAGTCATTTCCAAAATGAGCTTGATCTGTGCTCAGCATACTCATCATACATCATGATAGCGAGGAAGGCGTTTAGTTCTTTTGGAGAAATCTAGTTTAATTATTCCTTGTGAAGTGTTGAACTCTGTGCTTACCAGGACTTGCACATTTTGAGCTGGTTCATAAGCAGAGGACAATATATGAGGGAATCGTATTTAAATACTGTATGACTGCCTGCTAATTATTTGCTTACTGATCCATGGAAGCAAACAAAAATAACAGGCATTAAACTAACCATTGACGTTAGCATTAGAGAATAGTCCTGCCATATGGAAAGATGTAAACATTTTAAGAAAAAGATGCTTTTTCAGAATAAGGCACGCTTTATGTAGTTGCTCCCGTTTACTTTGAACAATTTTTGACTGGGGGCCTCGTGATGCTCAGAATGCATGGACTAGTGACATTTATGTATAACTGGGTAATATCTTGTTTTCATTTACATAATACAAGGAAAACCTGACAACATACAAACATAGAGCAGCACAAGTGCACTGCTTGTTATCACTAACATGACTAAGTGTGGTAAGGAAATACAGGTGATGATCATTTAGCAGATGGCTAAATAAAAACAAATGGAAAATAACTACAATATCCAAGAACAGAGACACATTTTTGCACTTGGATGACCTTTTCTATACAGGAAGTAATATTTTTGGAAACTGCCTAATCAGGCCTCAAACCAGCTTGTGCCAGGTACATATTCTGTGTTTTATAACCAAGAAAAGCTCCACTTAGATGTTTGTATTTGGTGAATAAAGCCCTCAGATCTTATCTAGCTATAGTTCTTACAGATTGTTAAAGCCCTCCATACAGAAGACAGAGGTATTAGTTGTAAGAAAAAAATCACATTGTGTAACTAGTTCCTATTATGCTAAGACCAATTATGCTCATCACCCTTCTGTACTGTAAAAAGGGCCATTTATTTGGCAGGACATCTGACAGAAGGGAAACTTAGGAACAAATAGTTCCAGAAAAGACAAGCAGGCAGCCCAACACAAAGGCAGTGCAAATGAAACTCCTGCCAGACTCTTCTGTCTTACACATTGAAACCTACTTGTAACAATCAAGCAGAATAATTTAATTGCTTAAAAATTGTAAATGGTTCTTCTGTGCCACAATTTGTACGTGCTGAACAAATAATGACTTGATTAGGCTGATGAGCGGCTAAGATCAGTAAAATGATATTTACCTGGCAGTGTTTTGGTGCAAGAAAAAGGAGAACTGTCTGTGTCCACATACTCCAGGTAGGCATAAAATTCACCTTTTGCATCCAACATTGTGTAAAGGTTCCTTGAACAGCATTGTCCCTATTCACAATTCCAGTTGTTCTGTGCTTGCTGTCAGTGGGAATTCTAATGTCAGATTCACTGGAATAAAGAAGTAGAGCTAAAAGTATGTAGTAAATGAAAACTGAAAAGAGTCACTGCTTGGAGTGAGACCCTACTGACACCCTGAGGCATGAAGTCCCGTTAGCTTTAGCACTCCTAATAACAAGGAGTCCTGCTTACTTCCAGCAGGAAGAGTAAAGGGGTCAAAATCTGATTCTGGGGGAACAGTGTCTAGTTCTACTGAGGCTGGTCTATATTAATCACAAAACCTACAGTAAAATTATCTAGGTTATCTTTGCCCCAGCAAACCTCTCTCTAACATCTCTGTGTATTTTGATTATTCGCTTGAAATGTAAAAATTTATTGCATGGATCACTTTGGCTAGGTTGGAAAATCAATCTCAGCGTGAGTGCTTACCAGAAAAATAACTATCATTATAAATGTTAATCATTCTTGGGGTTGTTTTTGTACGTATGTGACTATTTCTTGCAGAGACTCAAGGAACTGAAGCAGAGGGAGTTTGCTCGAAACGTAGCATCGAAGTCAAGAAAAGATGAAAGGAAACAGGAAAAAGCCCTTCAACGTTTGCACAAATTAGCTGAGCTAAGGAAAGAGACAACGTGGTAAGTGTGTGGTTGCTGAAACACGAAGAATACCTTAGAATAATCTTCAACTATTTGCTGATGCTCTGGGACATGGGGCTGTTGGAATCCCTCAGCTGGAGCCCAGCACACGCATTTTTATGGCATTTCTGAAGCAGTATGTGTACAGTAATTTGATTCACACTATGTGAAAAAATGAATGTTTAACGTTGCTTTTCCAGTGGAGCTAAAATGACATGTATTTTTAGTTTTAAAAAAAGATGTTTCGTGTATATTTCATAAAACCAGGCACATTGGTTGAAAGCTTAGCGAACTAGGTCATGCATTTGAAAGCTGACACTACTCCATTGATGAGGTGAGGAATACAGTGTTGTTCTAGGATGTAACAGATCTCTGTGATTTAGTTTTCAACTTGCTTGCCTGGGAAAGCATCCAGAAATCTATTCTTAAAGCTCAATAACTGGATTATTTTTTATATTAAAAGGTAAGTGTTCCTTTTCCTCAGCTCAATGAAATGTTTACTTCTCACTGCAAAAGTGACTCCTTGCTAGTCATACATTTTGCTGCTGAATCTAGCATACTATTGAAATTAATATTGAGGTTGCTGGCTGTGACTCTATGCTTGCTTAAATATGACACGCTTACGACACTGAAAATATATGTTCCAACTTGACTGTTCACAATGGAATCTCAGGGGGAAAAAAGTAGATGCTGAAATGCAAATGTTTTCTTTTTATCCAGTCTTCATCTCACCAGATGAACTAACAGAGAATTCAAACCATATGACTTGTAGTTCTTGTTCAGTGATAGCCTCTTCCTCCATAGTTTGTATGGTGGGCAGCATGCTGACACAAAGTCTCTCTAAGCAGGTGGACATGACATGGAAGTTGTGAGGTCTCTTTGATATGTAACGCCCAGTTTATGTATTTCTTTTTTAATCTTTTTTATGGTAAGTCATGTAGAAACTCTTTTTCTTTCATCAGTGTTTTAAATTTCCAAATTTAATACATGAGGATCATGATTTTTATGTTCCCGGCTTTAGATATCATTCCCCCTAAGCATACTCCAAAATCTGAATTTGGTGTATTTCAGAAAAAAAGAGCAAAGAGAAACTTATTGTTCCTCCTTTTCCATGTTAGTGAAGCACAGATTTTGTGGGGTTTTGTTCTTTCTGTTATTTTTTTTTTCAGTGTCCTCCTCCTAGTTCCTGAAGGAGAATTTCTCTGAGCTTCCTCTATCTAATAGTTGCTGTATACTACTACTTTGTGTCCTTAGAGGTATGAGATACATGCACAGAATTTGTTTTAACTAGTATTTTCTAGGTTAGTTTTGTGGAAGAGTATGTAAAGGAGGCCTACAAGAAAGCAGGAGAGAGACTCTGTCAGGGAGTGTAGTGATAGGACAAGGAGTAATGTTTTTAAACTAAAAGAGGGTAGATTTAGATCAGACATTAGGAAGAAAGTCTTTACTGTGAGGGAGGTGAGGCCCTGGCCCAGGCTGCCCAGAGGAGCTGTGGATGCCCCATCCCTGGAGGTGCCCAAGGCCAGGCTGGATGGGGCTTTGGGCAGCCTGGGCTGGTGGGAGGGGGCCCTGCCCATGGCAAGGCCTGGAGCTGGGTGGGCTTTAAGGTCCCTTCCAGCCCAAACCATTCTATGGTTCATTTTATTTTGTTAGAGAAATGTTTTTTGTGTATTTTTTAATATATTTATTTTCAATTTATGAAGAACTGGACAGAGCAGGAATTCTCATGAGAATGCCCCTAATTTCTAGATCCAATAGATTTCTATTTGTCATTCTTGAACTTAGCATTTCTTGGGGTCCTATACTGTGTCTGCAAGTTTTTCCAGTGACCCATCATCTAGTATTGCTCTGCACTATAAACAAAATAATTTGGTTAAAACAAAAAAATTAAATAAAAAAAATTGCTGTAATGTAGGTCCATTACTCCTAGTGTTGAACAGTTCCTGCGGATCCCAGAAAACTGGCAGCTTAAGCAGTTTTTGCTCTTCTCTTTGCTTCCTATTAAGTCAAATAGAACAGATGGGAAGAGGACATGAGATGAAGAACAGAAGTAGACAGTGATAAATTTTTTCTCAAGAGGGATGAATCACTTATTGCACCACTGTCAGCTGAAACACTTTCCCCGATATTATTTTTCCATGAAAGAAATTGCTGAGATTGCGACAGGTCTGTGAACACAAATAGGAAAGGAACTGCTGGGTGATTGCCTGTGGGTGGAGAAGCAGTCACTAGGATCATGACTAAGAGGGAAGTGATCTATGAGGTGCTCTCCATTTCAATATATTTTGTAGCACAAAAGAATTTAAAACCTTTGCTATTTGTAGTGATAGTGTTGTAACCATGATAGCCTACTGGGAGGAGAAACAAGATTTTTAGGGAAATGTACTGTCTTTTATTAGGCCAGCTAGTATGTCTAGGAAAAGTGAACTACTTTATAAGAACAGTAGCCTTTTGATAACCTCACATGAAGAAACTGTGGACACAATATTTACTCTTTTTTTTATACCGATCTTATAAAATATGACATTTCTTCTCATTCTAAATCTACATATCCACAGATTCTTCCTCTTCTCTCAAACATTTTTTAGATACCAGTGTAACACCATGTTTATGTCTACATTTCTCTGAAAGGTACTTACTCTGAGTTTTGTTTACCTTCCTAGTGCTCCTGGAAGTGGCCCTATGTTCAAATCCACTACAGTGACTGTGCGAGATAGTTCCAGCGATATCCAACAAAACGCTGCCCTAGATTCTGCCAACATACAGGATTTCAACCGTACATTAATGCACAATGTGCAGAATTGCAAAGATGCTACTACAGTTATTTCTTCCACTCCTGAAAATGCATGTAGTAATAAGTCTGACACTAACAAATTTGGAGATCAAGTTCAAGGAGCTCAAGGACATAGAGTTGGGTTCTCTTTTGCTTTTCCTAAGAAGGCAGTGGTCAAACTGGAGTCTTCAGCTGCCGTTTTCTATGAATATAATGATGAAACATCCATGGAGCATGGATTTAGCAGAAGAAGTAGATTTGTTCCAGGAGCTTGTAATCTTCAGTCTCCATCAGCGGCAGAAATGGTCTTGTGCCCTGAGGAGAAACATAACTGTTTCCACCCACTGGGGGAAAAATGCACTGACACAGCAGAAGCTCCTGAAACTCAGGAGTCAAAAGAGCTGGCAAGTGAAGAAAGCAGAGAGCTAGAGAGTCCCGTATTATTTCCTGCTGTTTGCCATTCAAAGCAACTAGTGTCTTCTGACATGGACAACTGCAATGTTGATGGAAGTACAGCAGATGTACCAGGTCAAACACTGTCCACAGTTGTGGACAGTGCTCACAACCTACCCCTGGACTGCAGCAGTTGTGAACAGCTGGGAAATGGGGCTGTCGCTCAGCCTGTTATGGAGGATTGTTCATCTCTGTGGGACATTGCAGAGGAAAATGGTAAAGACGAGAACAATGATTCATTCACAGTTGAAACTGAAATAAAGAAGCTGGAGACAGATGCATTAGTTCCATCACATTCGGAAGACAGTAGTAGAGCCCCCCAAAGCAAACTGGACATTCGCAAGCGATCTTTTGAACCGTTTGTTCCTGTTCTTAGCAAACATGGATCAAATATTCTTCAGTGGCCATCAGAAATGTTAATTTACACAAGTACAGACCCATCAATTTCTTATAGTTGTAATCCTTTATATTTTGATTTCAAATCATCGAAAGCAAGTGACAACTTGCAAAAGCCCAAGCATCAGCCAAACATACCTCATTTACAACTTACAACTGAATCCAACCATAGCTTAGTCTCAGATTTTACAGATAAACCGACTTCAGAGTGTGGTCATGCAACGGAAATGGATAAAAATGTGTGCGGCTATACAATACCCCTTATAAACGATGTTCCCCTCATCAGAAATTGTGATCTTGCAAAAAGTCAAAATAAAGTGTCCTTGGGTGAGTCATTCAGGATTAGAAAAGCAGAAAAGTATCACATTTCAAGAAATCACATACAACAAAACACTGTGATAGATGAGAAATATAACAAAGTTCGGATCAAAGAAAGTCATGAAAAATGGCTTCACAAAAGTAGAAAACGGAGAAGGAGAAGAAAATTATGTCATTGTCATCATCATCATCCTTCTGGGGAAGCAACAATTGCAGAAATGGAGATTTCCTCAGTGACTGAAAAGGAAATTAGTTACAGAGATGAAAATAAGTATCAGAACCTCCAAAATAACCCAGAGCAGTGCAGATATGATGCAGGGAATATCTGGTTAGCTATGGATGGGGTACAGCAGTCACATCAAAAAGCTGGCATTGAAAACAGTCATAAAAGAAGCATTTCTATGTCAGATCACATACATGGGGACAGAGGCTTGTGTGACGTTTGGAATGCAAAAAATAGGGACCAACGCAGTGGTTGCAAACCACTGCACAGAAAGAGAAAAGCAAGCTCTCGGAGACAATCAAAGCAGCTGGCTCGAACTTCTAGGAGGCACAACTGCATGTGCTCTAGAACGTGTTGTAGTTGGAAAGTCAGGAGATCGAGCTGTAGCCCAGAGCATAAATGTTTAGGTCACTGCAGTGAGGAAAAGAGTATGAGCCAAAATCAGTCCATAAAGAGAGGTTACAGCCTTCTGACAGATGAACCGGAAAAATCCCACAGGAAGCGGAGACAGCATACCTATTCCTGTTCTTCGGATGAAAGTTCGTACAGACAGACATTTTTAGCAGAGGAATATTTAAGGCAAATAAGTGCTTCAGGTACACATCACAAGGCAAAAGGGAAACACAGGAGGAGGAAAACTAGAATCAATCATGTATGCATTGGCAGGAATGCAAGAAGTGAGGCCTCCAAAACTTCTAAAGAAAACTCTGCAAATTGTACATTAAATGTTTTGGGAGAATTCTTGACTCAAGGTAATAAGGAGGAAACTAATGAGGATCCCAGAGCTGATCTTGCAAAAGATACAGATGAAACAATGCAACTGGAGGAAAACAAGTCATCTCTACAAATGGAGAGTTCACATTTGCTGGAAAAAGACAAGCTAACAGATTGTGCAGCACGAGAGAGCGCTCCGGGTACGTTTTCAGAAGTTGTCACGCATTCTGCTGCTTCTGTTCCTGAGTGCGGTGCTCCAGCATCAGCGAGCACACAGGATGTTCTGGAGGATGCAAAGAAAAATGAAAATGTAAACAGTTATGAAAATCAAGCTCGTTATAAAGCTCCACCCCCCACTAGACATTTGGAACAAGCTCCCCCTAAATCGTATCTTTGCCATTATGAATTGGCCGAGTCTCTGCCGCATGAGAAGATAAATGAGGTGGCCAGTGAATGGGTACAGTGTAACTCTGGCATATTTGACAGCCCGCCACCTTTGTCATTCAAAGAAGCACATATAAACAGTCATAGCTTTTTAGCTACCGAGCAGTTAATAGCCCCCTTCACCCTGCCCGACCAGACGTTGATATTCCCTCCAGATAACCACGAAAAATTCAAAGACCTCCCATCCGAGGCATATCAGCAGCTCATGCAACAAAACATGCTGGCCAACAAAGTGAAGTTTACCTTTCCTCCCCCAGGCATCCAGCCCCCCAGTTCTCCATTGCAGCCCCTACCTTTGCAGCCACCGCTGTGTTCTACCTCCGTTACCACCATCCATCACACCGTCCTGCAGCAGCACGCGGCCGCTGCCGCCGCCGCGAGCACCTTTAAGGTCCTCCAGCCCCACCAGCAGTTCCTCTCGCAGGTCCCGGCTCTTTCCAGAGCACCTTTACCTCATCTGCCGGTAGGACCTAGGCTTTGTCCAGGAGGCCACGCGGCTTTTGTCGCTCCCCCGCATTTGCCGCTGGTGCCGCCCTCGGTCCTGCACCCGACCCAGCTGGCGTTCTCACCGCTGCCGCACACCGTGTTCCCTTCCCTGCTGTCTCCGCATCCGGCTGTCCTTCCACTGCAGCCCCTCTTCTAGGACAGGTTCTCGGGGGGGAAGGGAGCCTTCAGAGAAACAGACTTGTGGTTCCTGTCAACCCCTCAGCTTTGCAAAATGGTTCTGTGAAATAAACTGGTTGAAATTCCTCTTTCGTTGGGAAGCATTTACTGTAAGTATAATGATGCAAACATCCATGTAAAGTTCAGACCTATACTATAACTAAAGCACTGAATAGTCTGATACTAATATGAACTATATATAAGTGAAGCTCATGTCTTAGAATATGTATAATGTATATAAAATATATTTATAGTTCTATAACTTCTGTTGTAAAGTATTCACTTCGTTTTTTTTTATCCTTGTGTATTTGCAACTATTTAATGTTTAGACAAAGCTGATGCACTATGTTTTGTACTATGTTCTCTGAAACTGTAAATCTAGTGACAAACTATCTCTTGCAATAAATTTTTGTTAACTACTTAAGTATATCAAAAATCTTTCATTATAAGCCTCATGGATGTCATTGCTCCATGTTCTGCATTTGAATAACATCCTCTACCCCTGCTGTGCTGGGATAATCAGGTTTCCTATACTTCAGTGATTTATCACGGAGGCTCAGAGGCTAATACCTTGAGGGCAGCTGTCTTACTGAGCAAGAGAGAAAGGGTAACAGATCTGTTTGTGTAGCAGTTTGATGTCACTGTGACAAATTTTGCCTTCTTGTAGTATGTGCACAAACTGCTGACTGTTTGAACTAATCCCTTTTCTACTAAACCACAAAAAGACTATGTAACAAAAATAACATCGGTGATAGAAGAAAAAAAGAGAATAGATCAACAGCAGTTTGACTTGAAGGAATGTTCCTTATAGTGAAAATGTACAGCATAGGGAGGGCCTTATTTCCATCAAGCTTCCAGCTGATCTACGTTTTTCATGCCTACTTTTTGCCCATTTTGCTCTATGAAACCCACATTTAGACTTAGTCTGACTGAGTTCAAATGCAGTAGTCATCTGTTTGGTAGGCAGCATAGCTTCTCTGCGCAGGAAGCTTGCTCTCCGTCCCCCATCAGATGTGGTGCACTGTCTGCCTGCCTTAGGGTGACTCTTCTCTGATCAGAAGAGTCAGCCTCATACTTCCAGGCTTTCTCTGATTACACACATCTTACATTTACCTCAGTGGGGGACAGATCTGTCAGAGTGAAGGTCCTCACTGCTTGTGCAACATGTGAACGACAGCAAGAATTCATGAGCCTGCCGGGGAGGTCAGGAGAAACTTTCCGTGGGTTACTTGGAGTCCCACCAGAGTGTGATTCAGATTCTTACCTCATTTCACTCCCTTTTTACCTGCAGCATTTTGGTATTAAAAATAGATAAATTACATAGAATAGAAATAATAATAACATACTGCCATTATTTCTAACTGTATTTCAGAGAATTCTCCCTACCTCTGCAACCTTTTTATTGCTGTTGAACCTCACCTGACTTCAGCCAGTGAAATCTTCTCATTTGCTTTAATATGGGATATGTCAGGCCCACACCTGTGGTGGCCCAAAATAAAGCCAGAAGTGAGGCAGACCAGCTCTTTCAGTTAAAATGAAGTCTAGCCACGTGAGTGAAACTAAGAATTTGCACCATGACCTTTAGTGCTAGAAGTAGGTCCTCCATAATAAAAGGTAGGGGCTAGCTCTCAAATTAAGTACTTCTTTTCACTTTTTTATATATACTATAATAGAATTATATACAGTAGAACTGAAGGAATAGTAATTTTGGAAGATTATTAATATACATTGCATATTAATAGTTACATACATTATCCATTTGAAAAGTAATATTATACCCTGAAAGATATGTATCTGGATATTATTTTCTGCACCTATAACATTAGAACTTACCTATACCAATATTGCAAGTTTTAGTATAACGTTATGTTAAAACTATAGCAAACAACATCTTTTCAACTATGATTACAGTGTTGGATACTCAAGGGATGTGAGTTTTCCTTGTCATGTCGTTACAAAGGGCTAAACTACATTAATAAGCAAAAAGTTGATGAGAGAGATCAAAAGAACGTCATGGTCATGGGTTGCTTCTCGTAATCCCTGCCTGAGACTGGCACGGATTGGGACATTGTTGAGCATCTATCTGTATAATGCCATAAAGAGGGTATATTTTCTCTAGCTTGTAATTTCAAGTGAATGCCTGTTTCTATTTATCTGCTACCTGTAAGACACGGTTTAAGTGAGTTTATCCTGCTTCTTCAATTCATGAGTATGCCTGCACAGCCTGTACGTCTCCACTACCTCCTGTAGCAGGCCGGCGTCACACAGGCTCTAAGCCATGTCGCTCAAGCACTGGAACCTATATCTGAAGCTTGAAGGTGCGTGCTTGCTGCTCAGCCTCCTTCCTTAGCTGACTTGCGCTGGCTTTTGTATTTCTTAACTCCTCTGCAGGAGTCAGCGTAGATGTTCCCCTGGATCCTGACGTCTTGTTAAAGAAATTGATCTAATCATATACACTTGAAAAAAAGAAACAATGTAGGACAATTGTGATTATACATGATCCATATCCGTACATTTTTATGGAGCAGGAGATTAAAAATGACAAATTTCAATTTTTCAGCTATAATGTTCATTGAAAAAATCCCATCTATTACTTTAGAAGTCGTTTTTTTTAACAAAATATTCAAACAACTTTGAATTTTACATTTTTTCCTACAATTTAAATTAAATTTATTCTTTTTTAAGTTGTTAACCAGTTTTACAACATTGCACAATTATTTATTATCTACTGTAATTGCTTTTCAATAGTGTATAAACTACTTAGAATAAAAGACTAATAATCATCAAATGTAGTAATTTTCTAACATGGTATTGCCTTTAGTGCTAGAACTGTTTGTATATGTGACTTCATATGTAAGAGTAAAATCAATATAAAAATAAATCACAAGTTTAAAATTGAGCACGCTAAATTAAATGACCTAATAAAATATTCTTTTGAGTTTCTGTTTTATTATTAAGTATATAACTTTTAGTAAGATATATAAAGGTAGTTCTTTTTCAGGTTTGATCTGGTATTTCAGATTAAATGTGTATTTTTATTCTATGACTTGACAGTCTAATTTATAAGTAAACATTATTTCAAATGCTAAATAATTGAATTTTCTCATTCTAAATAAATTCCACCAAACTTGTTTAATTAATTTACTTTTGAATTTTCCAATTTTCACAAATCTAGGGCTGCTTTTTTGTCTGTGTTCCTGTCCAGTTTGTCAATTTATAGAATTACTGGATTGTGTTCCTAGTGTAAACAGTAAAAGTGGTACTATTCCTTTAATCCATCTGAATCGCAGGAATTAAATCTTCAGACTGCAATGATGACCCTAAATTAGATTATAGATTTTGTTAAGTGATTTCGCAGAACAGCTCTGCAGAGAAATGATTGAGAAGTTAATCTGTTCCGCTGAGATGAGAAGTGTATCTTTGTCCTTGGAAAGTTGCAGTCTGCCCAGGCTATGACCTTCTTGGAGCCATTCCATTTTTCAGGTAACATGAGCCATAGAGTAATGTCCTATAGGATCTTTGAGGCATTAAGAATCATCATTGTCTCTTATTGTTATGTGCAGTTTGGAGTAATCAGACACTTTTGTCTTGTCTGTAAGTACATAGAATTTTTCTAATGATGCCAAAACCTACAAAGAGCAAAAGAATCAAATTGTTCATTTGGTTTCATTCTCAAACTAGAAAATATGCAAGCTGTTAATTGCTTGGGAGAAAGAAAAAGGTTTAACATTCTACAGGAGTGAGTGATGAGTATTCATGTACGTAGAAACTGCTGATGACAAACATTAGTAAAAGAAATACCTTTTACAGAATATTATTGAATAGGAATGTTTGCTTTTATCATTTGTTGTAATCAAACAATAATGAAATCATTATGAAGCAATTTGTCATCTTTACTTGCAATGTTAACTTTTTTATCGGTTCGTAAACTTTTTACACTAAAGAAAACTAATTTAGATGTGGTCTTCAGACTATACTGTAAAAGGCCATTGGAACATCTATTTCTCTTTAATATATACCATATGTGATAATATGCTCCTTATACAGTTTACAACATGGCTATAATTTTTCTGTTGAGTTCATTTTCCATATTTGTGCATTTTTCTCAAAATGTGTGTTTTACATTATTATGTTTAGTTGATACCCTGCATTTAAAATTCAGTTTTTAAGTATATTTGGTCAGATTCTTAATTGGTGTAAGTCAATGTACAGCTCCTAGCTTCAGAGGAATTTCATTGATTTGTGCCAACTGAAAATCGCCATTGTTGCAATGTTAAAGATTTTATTAATATTCTCAGATGAAGGCAATACATTGTGACCGTATGAATGTATTTTTAAGACAGTTCTTTGTCTGTAACTAAGGTGGCAAGTTTTAATCTATTGGGTATTTTGACATGGTGCTCATAGTCTACATGTTCTAAACTCCATACATTCATTTTCTGATTTCCATTACTGTACATTGCCTAAAGACCTGATGTACCTAGCAGTGTACATATTTATGCAATATGCCGGCCTACTGTAAAATTCTATAAAGATATGTTAACTCCTTCTCTTCAAAGTAAAGATATTTTTACTGTGTAGAGATCATTTGATATTTTTAAATTAACATGGCTTACTAACATGTATGTGATTTTGTAGATTGCTTTGTGTTAATGTTTACAGTAGCTATGATCTTGAATATTGTTTGATTTGTGTTCTTCCTTCTCCCCTTTACTTCAGGAACTCTATAAAGTTTTATCTTTTTCTCTTTGTCTCTGAGTAAGATTCTCAGTGTTTCTTGGAATGTTTATGTTTATGAATGAGAACTAGACTTTCTTTTTTATTTTTTACTATTTTATTTTTTGCAAAAATTAGTATACCAACTGTAAGAATTATAAGACTTCCTATTTTTGCTTCAAGCTTCTTTTTTATTTTACGGATTTTATATATGGCTGGAAGAATTTCTAACCTGAGCCTGAATTTTGCCCTGTTGGTGAAATTCTGAAACCAATGAAGTCTAAGCAAGCTTTGCCATTAATATTACTCAGGATTTATTTTGATCCAGGACATTAGGGCTCTTTATTTATTAAAATGCCCTAATACTTACTGCTTTCAGTTGAATAATAATTTCATAAGGTATTAGAAAAGGCACAACCCAGTAAAGAAGGGTTAATCCATTTAAAGTCATTCTTTTACCTCCTTTGTTGTAAGGATGTTTTTGTAATTAATGGCCATAAAGTTATATTTAAATTTTATGTAATATGTCATCAATGCTTTGAAACACATACATGCACCTTCTATTCTGATACCAAAGAAGAAAACACAAGTTAATGAAAACTCTGGGTTTTCGACCTGTACAGGCTCACTTAGAAGGTTTTCATAAGCAGGACTACATTCATACAATATTGAGGTAAAATAATGTATCAGTAGTCTTTATTTTTGCTGGGATAAGATCAAAATGTGCAAATCCATGTAGAGAAAAACAAAAGTAAGTAAGTTTCAAATGTGAATCTGCAATGGGTATAATATTATGTATGTGAATTAAAGAAGGTTCCTGTTAAATCAGCAGTGGTGTTTCTGTTTGCTATGAATGAGATTTCTGAGATTGTTTTGGTTTTGACTAAAGGAAACAGCAAACAGGAAAGTACTTTTGTAAACGGATTTTTTAATGAATTGTAGATAGTACCTGTGTACCTTCCTCATGGACGAGAAACAGCAAGTAAGTATTGCACATTCCAAATGATACATTTTCTAAAGAAACATCTTGCATTTCTAGTGCAGTCATATGTCATATACTTGATTTAGTCCAGGGAAAGTTGGAGTGAGAATTAGGATAAAACACAGAAAAGCAGTTCTACTTCAACAGGGCGTGATACTCGTATTGTAATCAGAGATCCATTTAAATTAGAATATTTGCACTACTGTGAATATAAAGTGAAACCCAGTTCAGGTCCTAAACTTTACTTGAAGTGTAACTCAAGTTAACAGTCTAGGTAGTTTGACCCCAAACCTTGTTGTATATATTGAAATAAAGAGGAAGCAATCACTATAAGACGTGCTGAAAAGATGAAACCTACATCTGTCAGTGCCTAAATTATACTTCTTGCTTGTGAAATTGTAGTTGGGAATAGAAGTTTACTTGAATTTTAGTGATGATACATCTATGTACATATACAAGTGTGCATGTATGTCATGGCACGGACGTACTAGGTTACCGGTTCAGGATTCTTCTTTTCTGGATATAATTTTGCACCTGTAATTAAGCAGTGGTAAGAGTGGCTTGTGTGAAATGCACATAGTAGAACAGAAGGAACTATTGAAGGGGAGGAATAGTGACACAATAATAATAAGAAAAAAAAGTGATTATGTTATAATAAGCATCTTTTTCTCTCTAGGTTGTAGGGAAGTTGCTTGAAGTTATTTCACCTGCTTTTTTACTGCTTAGCTGTATTTTGTGTGGTTTTTTTCCACTTAAATTAGCAGTGTTGATTTCCTTAACATGCCTTTTGGTAGCTGGTCTGTCAATCCATCATTGTCAAAAAAAAAAAAAAAAAAAAAAACAGACAGGATAGTGAGAGGAGATTTGCATACAAATTGCTCTAAATAAAGTCCCTCTTCTCTCTGGAGAAACTATTCAGTAGAAAGAGTTTTCATGGTGCAAAGCAAGCACATTGCTCTTTGCCACTGCCCACAGCTGCACACTGTTCTCTCCTTCTGCTAACCCGCTATCCTCTAGAAGCAGAAGAAATAAAAGGGAAGGTGCTTTCACCTGCCAACACCAGTTTACCCAGAACTAGATGCAAAGGAACCTCTTGGAGAATTACCCATGTTGTTCACAGCAGAAGTGTTATCGTAAGTAGAAGAAACATTGCAATCACTGAATATTTTTCAGCTCTTTTCTACTCAAGTGTGAATTACAGCCAGCTTAAAAGAAATGCACAAGTGGAACTACTAGGGCAAAATGGTTTTTGACAGTGAATAAGGCATTCAAAAAAATTAGGTGCTATACTGTCTCATTATGTGCATGCTGAGTTCTCTGAATAGCAGCCTTTCTGCAGTGGAAACTCTGGTAATAAATTGGCCAATAATTGGACAGGCAAGGAAATGCATTATGATCACTCCTAGATAAGATCACCATCTCACGAACATTTGACCAGATACTTTGGCAGGACAGGGTGGACGGCCTTCTTTTTGTTCTGTTGCTAGTACTCCCATTTTTATGCTGGGAGGTAAAAGGTTTTTAGGCCATCAGTAGTGTAAGGGAGCACGTACAACCCATGTGGTGAAGATGCATTACTTCTGCATGTGTCCACCAGCTGTCTGCCAGACTGATGTCTAGTTAGCTGAAAGACTTGGGTCTCAGACTGGGTTTACTCGGGTCTGTTGGCTGAAGGCACAGATGCCTGCCCGTGGTAGAGGTTGGTCAGGACTCTGTTCATGTGGTGGGATGAGGTATGCTTTGGAGCCGTAAGAGAAAGCCTATTATAGGATGTAGAATGTTTTGTGGTTTGTTTTTCACAAAATGGTGTGGACAATAAATGTGTTATTGGTTAATAAAAAAAGGCAAAATATTATTCAACTTGTAAAAAGCAGAGTAAAGAGAAGTTAGGTGTTGGGATGAGATAAGGAAAATCAATCACAAAGCTATCATGAGGGAATTCGCAAAGGTAAGAAATTGATAATGAAGAATAAGAGCAATAATAATACTTGCAATATAAAGCATCTGTAGATATACAATATCTACGTAAACTTTAACCAGTCCTCTCAGTCATCAGTGCAGCACCGAAGTATGTCTGTATTCTGGGGCATGGGTTTATGGAGGGAGGCAGTGCTGTACGGGACATAGAGTGACTGGTAAATGGGGTGCTCTGTTAGACTCAGCCTCCTGATTTCATTGCTGCCCTTGAAGGACAACAGAAAGTGGTTTGTGAAAGATTCCCTAGAGGAAAAGATGCAGGTAATTTTGGAGGAAAAAAAAAAAAAAAAGTATTGACCCTGGCAATGTTCATAGAGGTAGAAGGCAACACAAACAGGTACAAGGAGGGCCAGGCATAAAGGGATCCAGTTGCAAAGGTTTTTAAAGATAGGAACAAAGAGCTTTAATCAACTCTTCCTGGGCCTACAGAGAGTAGTGGTAATTAATCTCTAGAAACCTCCCTACACCCTTTTATTCAGTTCTCCTTGGGAGTACTTTTGTTTTTTAACCCCTGGATACCAAAAGATGGGTTTTTCTGACACAGGACTGTGTGGCATTATCCTGAGCAACGGGGTGGATGAATCCTGAAGTACCAAGGGAACTAATTACCTGGAAAGGTTTAAGTAGCAAACACCTATCAGAATGTTTTTCACAGAGAGCAAAGCTGTGTAGAAACATGAGTGGAGGCTATCTGCAGCTGCACATCTAAGAGGTTTTATTTGAGATTTAAATGTTTTAGACTTCCACTGCTGTGTCACAGTGTGATGTACTATATCAAAGCTGCTTCTTTCCATCATTTTTCATTATCACGCAGGGTTATGTAGCTTAACATAGCTGATAGATGTGATTTGACACATCACAAGCAGATGCGTCAGCAGGAACATCTAAAAATGACACAATTTGCTCAAATGCTGTGGTTACAAAAATATCCTTCATGTAAGATATTTTAAAATAAAAGTGTATACATTTTGGTGACAGCGCTGAGACCCCTTTCCAGGATATTTGGGGAGCCATCAGGTGTTTTACAACACAGCCTTACAACAGGAAGAAGTCGTGGAGGATTAAGCAGATATTACCAACCAGATTTTTTTTTATTTTTTTTTTTGTGGAACATTTTATATAATTTTAGCAAGAGGAAAACAAAATTCCTGTGGTCATCAGGGATTCCTTGTCTGTGACCACTCGGCACAGACAGCTGTCTGAAATCCAGCGGCCTTGTAGATGGAGAAAGCTCCATAGAATAACTGGCAAGCTGTCTTTTCATCTTTTAAATCCATAATGCATGTATATACATATCGTTAATAATTCATACTAATGGAGAGCTCTTGCCCAAGAGCACATTCCCCTATCACAGAAAATAAATTGTTTAATGATGTCTAGGATAGAAATCAGTCTGGATCTAAATCCAGCCATTATAAAACAGTACTAGACATGCAGTGCACACTTCCAACTTCCATAAACAAATAAAGCCATTACAGTTTAAAAACAGTGAAAATAAAAAAAGTAAGACCATTTAAACAATATGCAAAGTAAATTTTTTTTTTTTTTTTTTCCCTCTGCTGGAGCCAAAATGCCCAGTAGTCACAATAACAGATGTTGTTTGATAGTCTTCAAGGCTGGCCCTAGTTCTGTTGAAGATAAGCAGTAAGGATGAATTTTATTGTTACAATCTAGACCTAAATTTGGAGAGAGGTGAAACTTGTTTTTTGGGGTGGTAGTTGTCTGAATTGGGATGTTAGGTGGAAAAGAGTCTGGGACTGCTTTGTCTGGTGCTGAGTCAGTAAGTGGGTTCAGGTGGCAGGGTGGGTGGGATGGAGAGTGGCTTTTGAGGTTTGAGAGCAGATGAAGGCACCCACTGGGTGTCAGCACCGTTGAGGAAAAGCAGAGTAAGGAGATGTCAGTGGGTGTGTTGTAGAAGGGGGCAAAATGGTGAGGAATGGGAAAGTGGGCTTTTCAGCAGACATTGCAAATTGTCTATGCCCTCTGAGCATTAGCTAGTTTAAGCAACTGTCTAATTTTCATGTTTTTTAATAAAATATAAGATGGAATTTTCTTCCTGCTTAGAAATGAATAATAATGGAAGACTCAATAGTGTCTGAAATCTTGTTTTTGAAACCCCAGCAATTGAAATCTTCCTTATGAGAGTAAAAGGTCACTCACCTGGATAGTGCCCTATCCTGCTAGTGTTCTGCCAGGGAGTGTCATCCACAGCAGATCGCTTCTGATCATCAGAAACAAGCATATCCAGGTACCAGATGGAATGAGATTCTCATGCTTTACATGTGCTTCATTTTTCCTATAGTTTCATGTATTTATGATAAAAATGGACCATTTCAGTTTAGCGTTGTTTCAGACTGTAATTATTTTTCATCATGATTTAGTTATAAATATTTGTGTTCAGTCTGAGATAATTCAGCTTAAAATATTTCTTCCTTTTTCTATTAAATGATTACTCCTTTCTAGTGCACAGAATAATTATATGTGTCCTGCCCCTAAAAATGAATTAGTGATTCCAGCAAGTAATGTGTGACTCTCTTATGTGATAAGAAATACATAAGTAGGATAGGGGTCTTTTGCTTTTCAAGATTTAATAAAGTATTAATATGTAGGCACTGGTTTGACCTGAAATCATGCATTTTTGTATGCTCACCTACACCGTCTATATCTGATTGAGCTTCTCCGAATGTGTCTTTGTGGCTTGAACTATTCTGTGTCAATAAGCTTTTGGTTCTATGAAGAATGATTTAGCTCAGAAATCTCAAGCCAAGGTCTGGATTTTGGATTTGGATAATTCATTTTCACAGACAAACTTTTCAGCTGGGCCTATGTTTGACAGCTTTGTAGATCTTGGGGAATTTCCAAAGCCATTAAAAGGCTCTGAATGCTCTTTCTGAGTCTACATAAAAAAAATGTTTTGAATATTCTCTTTCCACCAATCTATCATGCTGCTTATCAGTCTCGTGAACTCAGGCATTTCCTTGGAGTTTTAGCATACTAAGCTAAACTCAGTTCTTGTATCCTCCTAAGTCTGTGGTCTTGTGACGCTCCTTGTCAGATTAGAGCAGTATGTTTTAAAGCTACTGGTACCTCTGCTGTCAAAAAAAGATGAAGAATACACCTCTCTTCATGGGGATTCATTTTGCATTGCAAAATGCAAAGGGAAAAAAAAGGAAAAAAATCCTGCTTATTGTTGGCATACATCTGAGTTATGCCTTCTAGTTGCATTTTTGGGGCTAGGAAGGGGTTTTGTTACTGTCAGACAGTTGTGGATAATCATGCTCCAACACATGCAGGATCTTGAAACTGTTGTTATATTGTGAGGAGTGGGATGTGCTTGAATATGGAAATGAGTGGTCATAAATGCAATTTTCATCTCAGTCACAAACATGGTATGTGAACTAGGACATAAATTTCGCTCTGCTTCCTTTAGGAGACTGAAGCAATTGCAATTACCTTCTAATATAGTGGGTACACTAATCTTCTAAAATAGTACATGAGAAGATACATTTTATTAGCTTCTAAGTTTCATGACATTTTCAGCTAGAAAAGGAAGGACAATATTTTTAATGTTAATGAATTTACATTTCATGTAAAAAAAACAGTAAAGATTTATATCATAAAAATTACTGAACTAATTGTAAACTAAGCATCCACAAGCAATATTAAGTGCAACTAATCATAATTTCTTATTATTTTTCTCTACACCGTTGATAAAATGTATAGTTCTTTTACTTTAGGAAAGGGAAGACCAATGTAAAATTGTTTGCAAATTCTCATGGATATTACTCTTCCTAAAGGAGGATATCAAATCAATTAAAATGGTTATAGAAACACTTATACTTTTTTCAGGTTATTTCATTACTCACTGTAATAAGCTCACAACCCACAGTAATATTACATAACAGTTTTGATCAGGAAAGGTAAAGAAATTAGGAGAGTAAATGTTGTAATTGAGGCAACCAGGAGGCATTCTGCAGCAGCTCTGGTGGATACTTGGGCACCTTGTGAGCAGTTCTACAATATGTTCTGTCACCCAACAAGGACAGAAGTATAGAAAAATACCGTAAAATTGAGTTTGGTCCCAGATTCTAATTAGACCATAAACACCGGCCAAGTTTCATAAACATTGTGGAGGTTTGGAGTGATTATGCTCACCAGTGCCAGTAATCTAACTTTAAATCAAATTTTCAGACCCTGGCTCTTAGCCTCTGCTCAGTTTGAGTAATAAAATGCATAAAAGGGGAATGATCCGCATGAAAAAGCTCTCGTCATTTCACAGGACTTGAAGAATGATCCAGGACCATTTAATTCTCTAGTGTTTTAGCTAGCGTTTAAATAATTCAACCAGCATTTTGACTATGCACTTATTATAGGAAGTGCTTGGAAGTTTTGATCTACTATGTATTGTGAAGACATTTAAGACCATTTTTTACAGTGTTCTAAAGCAAGAGCCCGTTCCACTCTCTCTAACAGTAAACAGCTCTTTCTGTATATGGATATCTCACCATATTTTAGAGTAAGCACTGTTTTTTTTTCTAAATGTAACAAGAAAAGCTTATATGGGAAAAGAACTTGGAAAGAAGAGTAAAATCAAACAACAACAGATCCCAACTGATGCCTGTGCACATAGGATAGGTATGTATATTTTCTTGAGAAAACAAATGTACAAAATCAAGTCCAAGTCTGGGCTTGCTTAGTAGAAATTACAAAATATGGCTAGTTGTCCATTCAACCCAAATTCTACTTAGCAAGGCAATAAGGAAAAAAAAAAAAAAGAGAGAGAGAGAGGCTGCCTTACAGTTAATAGACTATCAGAATTCATATGCAAATTGTTTTCTTTCAGTGGGATATAATAAATCAAATGGGCTTGCAAATGTTTCTGGGCACTGCAAGCAGCTGACACAGTGCTATGCACAATTATGTCAGTTGGCTCTGGTATTGTCCCAGGAAAGGTGACTGCATGCAAACAGGGGGGAAATGGTCTTCAGCTTGTCCAAAATGCAAAACTATGCCTGGTAATTGCTTGGGAAAATGCTAATTGGTGTAAGCTAGGTCTGTGCCAGGCGGTATACTGACACTTGTAATCAAGCACGAACCAGTGCTCCGTAACTGTCTGAGGCACACTTAAATTTATCTTCGAGATGCAACTAAAATGCCTACAACTTTATAAAGTGCAGAAATAAGTATTCAATTAATATAATTTACTTTTTACCAAGAAAAATACCACCACCACCTCCACCCCCAAAAAAAGAGCTGGAGTAGAAACAGTATCACATGTCCAGCCAATATTTTTAAAAACACAATAATCAAATTTTTTAAATGAAGCTTGATTTATTTATGGGTAAGTTTATGGCTAATTGAATCAGTAGGGGACTGACCTCAGATGCCCATAGCTCATTTTCAGCCTTGTTTTTGTAGGTGCATTATAGGAGAGGACGGACAGAGAACAGATCCAATAACGTGTGATTTTGTTGCTAAACAGGCAGTATGTATATCAGACAGATCCGATCTTAGCAAATGCTAGTTACTCATTTTTGTTGTGTCACACAACTATTTTTTTTCAAGTTGTTGTTTAGTCTACTTCAAAATCAGAAAGTAATTGTGCATTTTTGAAATGCAAAATTTTGAAGAAATCTTTCTTTTTACAGTGACAATGATGACCAGTGATTTTCTATGTATCTACAGTGGGTCATTGCTGTGTAGAAATTTCTTTCAGATTGAAAAATGACAGCATAAGCCACAGCAAAAGTGTAGATACATTTCTGTCAGGTCATATTGAAAGAATGTGAAATTTTGTTCAATTATGTGATGCGTAATTTCACTTTATCTTGGTGTCCTAGGTGGGTGCTCCGTCATGGGATGGAGTACACACAGTTGCCATAGGAAAGGTACAAACAACAAGGCTTCTAAATAGAAAGTAGTACATTTGAGTGACATGTTTTGATGTCACTGTTGAACTATTTTCATGTACGATATTTAAAAGCCAGATATTTGGAAATAAGCTTTCTCCAGAAAAGTTAGAAAAAAACTTATCATGCACCTCAACAAAAGACAAGAAATATCTAGCCATGTGTAAACGCACAGCTTCTTGTCAGCTTGTGCATGATGCATAGCTGAAGAGATCTGAACAGGCTTTTCATGCCTATTGCATTCTACTCGTCATCAGGTTTGCTCTGTCATGATTAATATTTTTCCTTCCAGCAACCTTAATTCTTTTTTGGAGGTTTAAGAAGCATGATCATAGTTGCAGCTGTTATGAATTTAATTCTGATTTGCAAGAAACTATACTCTAAGCAAACATTTTCATTTTTAACATTTTAATCAATGGCTTTCAATTACAAACAGAGAACGCGCTAGCTGGAAGCATTCCTTACCAGAGGGTAGATCCTACCCCTATTAGTTATCCACGTTGCCTGTTATTCAGATGTCCATGGTTTAAAATGTGAGCTCCAGAAATGATGTGGTATCCACAAACACATTTCAAGTGCAGGGTGTTTAACTAATGAATGCTAATAGGAACAGAGGGGTAGGTGACCACTTTCTCTTGGGTGCATTGCCATGAAATAACATTGAATCCATGAACAGAGGGGGTATTCTCATTTCTCTTGGCGTCTCTTAGTTGTATTTTGTTTTGAAAATCCTTGCTGAATTCAGGCTTCATGTACTACAGAGTCATATTTCTACAGTAACCTGCTGTTCATGCCTTACTTGTTTTTTTGTTTTTGTTTTGTTTTGTTTTGTTTTGTTTTGTTTTTGTTGTTGTTGTTTTTTTAACTTTTGGAGGTTTTGTTGTTGTTGTTGTTTTCTTTCCTCTCATTTACATTTCCTCTTGCAATAATGTGCAATCCTTCCCTGTATGCATCCTGGTGTTGCAGCAGAGAAACCATCAGGAAAACAACAGTTGATCATGACAGTTTATGAGGCAAAATCGCATGACATTAAAAAGTATGTAGCCAGGAGCATAGCTTCACTTGAATAACTTAAATTCAGCTTTGTGTTGTGAATTTCATAGTACAGAGACAAAAACAGTAGTGGAATAAAGATGAAAATCTCCTGGTTGAAATAATGCCCAGAAATCATATTCACTCCATAGCAAAGACCTGTACATGGCTGAAGTCCAACAAAGCTCTGTACCAAGCGAATTCAAGTAAGTATGCTTTAGGCATGAGCAAAGAACATTTTATGAAACCTGTCTTGTGTTTCCTCATAGCTACTTCAGGTTACACTGTAATAATCCTGTTCTCTATAAGTAGCAATTTCCTTCATAAATTGTCTCATGAACCTAGCACAGCTGCTTTTGGATTTTGGTGCAAGTCTGAATGAATAAATCAAGTGATAGGCATCTGTAGTAAATGGTATATAGTTTACATGTCCATCAAGACTATTAAGTAAATTACTGACACTTCCTTCTAGAAATCTGGTGACCTGTATGACAGGGGTTTATCTACTACTTGACTGCTGTGGTGATAATGGAATGTTAAATGAGATAAAATATGTGTGTGTTTATATTTAGATACATATTTTTGCATTTGCTTCAATCAATGTCATCGTAGAAACCTCTACAAATTATTAAAAAATTCAGCTAAAGAAAGCATAACTGCCTCAAAAGAATATTTATATTAAATACCTATAAAACAAATTCCATTTATATGCCTGACTTATTTCCTAGTATAATAGCATTCAGAGTAGAGTAATATTTCATTTTCCAATTATGAAAAATAACAAGTTAAACAGGATGACTGATTTCGTGCAGTTATGTTTATGTCTCACCTTCTTCTACAATATTTACATAGAGTAACTTGCTATTAAGACTTTTTCCTCTTTGTTGGTTGAAAAGCCAGGCGCAATATAAAATATATTGTGAGGTGAATTGTAATGCACTGCAGCCAATGCTGGTTTAAACCATTTAAGTTTGTCATTGATAAAATCATTCTGATGGATTCTGGAATATGTTATATATATATGAATATAGTGGAATATATGTCTGGATATATTATTATATTTGGTAAATATTTCATATATATTTCTTATAAGTATCAGATGATGAATATTAATGAATCAGTGAGTGTTATTCAACATGAACATCCCAAAACATGTGAAAAAAGCCAGCCTTCCCTGATGTTGCCTTTATCTTCAGTGTGATGTGAAACCATTGCTCACTAATGTAAAGAACCATTCCTCAACAGCACCGGATGATAACACTGAAAGCCTTAATTAGACATGCATGGGGGAGTACAAAATCAAATTTTGAAATGTTATTTTATTTTTAAAGCATTTATTTTATGTATTAAACTTATTAATTTATTTTTATTTATTAAAAAGTATTTTATTTTAAAAATATTTAAAATTATATATTTTTTTGCAGTTGCCCAGAAATATTGGGAATAAAGTCTGAACGTTTTGATAGAGTTTCAATGACAATTTCTATGGGGTACAAAAGCACTTGAAGCTCTGCATGCATATTACTATGCATGCATAAAATACATTTAATTCAGACAGTAGTAGGAGAGGTTATTCAGAGAGGGGATGGAGCATTCGTCTTCAGGGGCTTCCAGGAACCAGGTAGACAGAGCCATATCTAACCTACTAGCTTGCATGGGAGACAGTTAGATCCTAGTGATTTCAGTAGGAACACACTGCTAAAAATCAACCCATACAGGATTGGGCTTACAGGGCACTCTGACAAGCCTCGTGCTTGTCACAGAGGTAAGTCTGTGTCTCCATTAGGACCTGTCACAACAACCTCTCAACAGTTCAGATCCAGGTTTGGTGGGTGGCATTCAAATCCCAGGTTATTTTCCAAATTAAGAAAGGTTTTATCCAACTCTGTTTGTATTTTCCTTCACCTTTTATCACTAGTACAACAATCATTTGTGAAATTGTGAAGCAAAGGAGTGACAGGTGGCTATATGTAAAGGCAATTTGTAAACACAAAATGTGAGGTACAAGCAAGGAAACCAAAATACATGTCAAAAGAAGAGAGCTACATCATTCCTGAATGGCATCTTTGCAAGCACTGGAAGGATCTATGTCAGATTTTCATACAGTGAGTATATTTGCAGGTAGAATTTCATATGAAATAATAATATTCTCATTTCAAAGGCATCCCCCTGTAGTGGTTTAAAGCCCCCTGTCATACCCCTTCCCTCAGGCTCACTGATGTTCCCAGCAAGGTTCTTCCTAACTCACTGAATGTGGTATTGATATGGTTTATAGAGGGTTTTTTGAAGCCTTGGTCCTGGTCACTCTGAGATCAACAAGAATAAACTCATGAGTCCTTGGATATTTATAACACATCTGTGTACACTCAAGATTTCATCTAACTGATGAAATGGAAGATATTTAGCAGGAGCTTGTAATTCATTCATAGGAAATTAATGATCCAGACTACCTCTGTGCTAGTTGCCACCATAAAAAGCAGCAGTAGTTCAACATCTGCGTGGGATGCCTATTAAAGACGGTGGTGATTCAAAGAGAGTGACAACCCTGGACTGAACTAGTATGAATTTGGTGTAGATACCCTTTTCAGGGACTAAACTTCTCCTTGCAGTGTGCTTTAAAAGGCACTTTGTTAAACTCACAGTCTTGTTACGGGCAAAAAAGAAATCATAGAATCATAGAATCATAGAACGGCATAGGTTGAAAAGGACCTTAAAGATCATCTAGTTTCAACCCCCCTGCTCTGGGCAGGGTTGCCAACTACTAGAGCAGGCTGCCCAGAGCCACATCCAGCCTGGCCTTGAATGCCTCCAGGGANTAAATCTAAGAATTTAGGGTTATGATAATTGAAATCTTAATCAGAAAATTATTATTATTAGTCCAGCTTTAATGATTACAGAAAAAGAAAAAATAAAAAGAATAAGGAAAAGAATACCATTACAGAAAATCTCAGCAATAACAATACAGCTGAAGTCATTATATATGTGCTCCGTACCGCCATCCACTGCCCTTTGCCAGGAGCAGTATAAAGTTGGTGTTGATGCTTCCTTCCTCCTCACTCTGGGTCAGCTTAGGGTCTTTTTTAGATTTGTGCTAACATGTTTTATACCTTAGTTTTTCTTCACTGGTCTGCAAGTCCTCATGGCCTTCAAATTTACTGAACGTGGAGTGTTTGATGTATTTTACTTTTTTTTTTTTTTTTTTTTTTTTTTTTTTTTTTTAGCCCTGGAAGTGGTTCTGTCCTGCTCCAAGGCTGAATCTCTTCAAGAGATCTTCAGTCTGACCCTGCCCGTAGTCCTCTGCATTGCATCCTATGTCCCCATTCCAGGCCTCTGCCGTCACAGCAGGCCTGTGTTTCACCTTGCCATGTCATTAGTCAGAAGCATCAGTATTTCATTCTACACAGAACAACAGCTTGTTACTACTTCTGTGTAGAACTATGGTTATATACCATTACAGAAATAAGATATCCATCTGGTTGTTAAAAAAAAATTGCTTTTACAGCAAAATAAAGACCCAGGAAGGCCAAGACGAGTTCAGACCAAGCCCGACTGGCCTGCATCCTGAGGCCTGGTGAACTTGGTAGCCACGCAGGGTGACCTGTTACTAGAAATGGCAATAAGGTATTTATCGGGATACAGTGCTACTATCTAACTGCATACATTTTAATTTCTTTTCAGTGCTAGTGTTATTCTTCCTTTTAGAGCTTGCAAATTGAATGAGTTTAGTGTAATAAATTCTTGCAGATTTCACCACGCTCACTGAGGTAACAGCAGGAGCTCTGCCACAGGCGGTGGTTTCAGTCACTGAATACCTCAGCCTTGGCAGCTGACGTTTTTATTCCTCTTTTGACTTGTAAAGGGACATTTTCGTTCTTTCTGTAGTGATCAGGAATTTGATCCAGTCTTCCTTGGGTGCATTGTTGGTGTAGACCTCATTGTTATTTACACTTTCTTATAATACGGTTTACATCCCTTTTTGACAACTGGCATTTTCTAATCTGTATAGATTTCATCAAGGCCTGATTTGTTTTTAACAAACCACAATTATGCTATCTATTTATTCACTACAGCTGGTGAAACATTTTCACTTGTACTTGATGGTAAGGGAATTACTACTTTGTCGATAATTTTAGTGTTAAATTGTATTCTGTCAAATAGAATGGGTCAAAGATCTTCAAAACTCTTTGATTCCTCCAAGTAATCTAAGATACAGTTCACTTACAGTGGCAGGTCTGTTCTGGACTTTGGTTTGTCATTGAGAGCTTCAAGTTGTTCTCCTGGTCCCATAAGATTATCTTATTGATTTGCCAGCCATTATTTATAGACTGCTCTGCCAGCAGCTGTAAGAACATAAAGTTTGTAGCCTTAAAATATATTCCAAAGTATTTCTGTTCATAGGCCAAGTTTGCTCCCTTAGCCTGCTCTGTGGTTTTCAGTCTTATTTTCCTTTGAAAATATTTCTGTGTAGAAATAAAAGTTATTTAATGCTAGGTTTGTTTCCCATTGATAAACAGCTTAGGCAAAGAAATTGGAATTAACCAATACATCTTAGATGACTAACGTATTCTCCTTCTTATTTTAGTTTGCACATGCATCAGTTTTCTAGAAAAGGTAATTTTATTCATGCTTGTCATTGTACTGTAAAGCTACAATTAGACTTTTGCCTGAACTTGCAAATATTACTTTGCAACACAAACATCTGAGACAAAGATTGCTGAACTGGCAGGATGGAACTGAATTCTTTGTAGACCTTTGCAGCAATTGGCCCACGGTTCCTTATCAAAGAAATGTGCAGGTTGCTAGAAAATTCATTAACTCTATCTCCCCTCTGTTTCCTACAGCAATTTCCTTTTTATTCCTTACCTAGTGAAGTGCCAGGATATCTACGTGAACATGAGAGAACCTCTCTAATCTTTTATTTTCCAGTAACCCTTCCCATAACATCACAGCTTTTGATCAACTCCACATTACTGCAAACTCTTAACTATTTTGTGAAAGGGAAAGATCCCAGTCTGCAGCAGGGGAAGACACTGATGGTAATGCAAGATAATAAGAAATTAATTTACCTTGGCATGAACTGGCAATTTTAGGGATGAAATAATACAGCAGATGGTGGTTTTATTCCCAAAACAAAACCTGAAATGCAAGGACTTCCACAAGGTCTTTGCTGAGCAACAAAAGCAGTGAATTTGCATTCTCACTTCATCACTATCCCCATCACTATTTGATAACCCCAGATATGGACAAAATATATTTAAACAGTTTATACTCATTGTACTAGATAGAGATTTAGGAGAAGCAGAAGGGGAAAGCTATTACATCTGTTGTTCTTGACTGACATGTCTTAATCTAGACCCTACAGATCAAATGTTGACCTACATAGAAAACTATAGTGGCAAAATGAAACTGATAGATCTGATAGTGTTTCTAATACTTATTAGAACAAATGTGGCTCCAAAACTGGCAAAGAAAACAGAAAGAGAACAAACAGAAAGCAATTACAAGTAATAGATTTAACTGTAATTTGGGATGGATGACTATATAAATTTAACTGGTAAAAACATTCCTTCTTTTTTTATTTCTGTCTGGATTTTCTTGTATAACTCAAGAAATAAAATTAATAAAGGGATGTCAGTTAATTTACATAGTCTTACTATGGTAAGTAATTATCTGTGGTGAGTATTATTTAGATAATTTAAGATAATTAATAGGCTCCTTTTTCACTTCTGGGTCCTTTTAGCAAATTTAATATGATTTATCTATGATGGGAGGAGAGAGAGACAAAATTAAATTCAGATTAGTAGCATTTTGAATGCAAAGGAACAAAATTTTTCAAGGCCACGTACACCATAAACGATGCACCATTTATTGTTTAATCAGTGTTTAACCTGTGGGACACTGGTGGGTCACAAAATAATAGGCAAAAGTTAATTTGACTTTTTTCAGTACTCAGTAATTGCTCACATTTGAAGGAAGCATATATAGTAGTTATATAATTCTTATATAATAATCAAAGTAACAGTTTGAGATATGATCCGAAACAATGCAAGCTGAAGCTTTTAATAGATACCATCCTAAAGCACTGAACCAACTTGTCCCTAGAGTGTAAGCTAAGATTGAAAAATGTGTTTAACACATTCCTTGCCATTGTCCCATTTTATCCCTCAAAGCTGTTGGTTCCCTGAGAGAAGCCAGCAGCAAGTAGTTGACATATGATAGGCATTCATCCTCCAGTAGCTCATACCCTCTTCTTGCTTTGATGGGTGTTCATGCTCTCAGTCATTTGCTTCATCCCCCCATCCTGTCCTTTAGTTGTAGTAGCAGAGTTAGCTAAAAGTCCATCCAGTCAGCAGGTAAAAAACAACTAAAGAAACTGTAACTAATACAATAGACTCTCAAACCAAAGGAAAGGGTGTCCAAAGTTAGATGGAGAGAAGCTCAGAATCCATCATGTTATTTTGATGTTTCAGTTATGCACTAAATGCATTTTCTCTGGCCAGAGCAGACTTAGGAAAAATTGTCCAAATTCAGAAAAGTTCCATGTGTGCTCACCGGGGCGAATACACAGAACATAGTGCTGATGCACCATTACACTGAAAACAAACAAACAAACAAACAAACAGAAAGATAAGACAGATATGAGAATGTGTGGTATCTGAGAGAGAGATTGTTATGAAAACAAGATATGGCCTGTAGCCTAATAGAAGTTATTATAATTAGGAGCATACAAAATGTTCATAAAAAATAGGACAAAGAGCCTTCTTAGGATAAATTTCTAATAGTATCAAGAATAGAAAACAATGTCTTTTTATCTGATGAGCAACAATGAGAACAGAGAACCTGTACCATTCTCTGGAAACTGAACTTTTGATTTATTTAGGGATTTCTTTTTATTCTTGATATGAACTTGACAGGTGAAGAGCTTCCATTTACTCACCGTGTTGGGCATTGTCTGAAGCAAAATGGGAATTAGGCCAAAAGAGGGGAAAGAATTTTAACATGTTTGATGTAGAAAAACAGGTGGATTTGGGGAATTTTGATGTAGAGAAGTAGGTGGGCTTGAGGGATTCTGGGATCACTTACATATCTGACTTTTGGAGGAGAAAACTCAGGTTTGGTTGTGTACTCAGAGTATTATTTTTTTTCTTTGAAGTCAAGAAAGGTACGACAAAGTATCCAGGAAAGATAGGAAAAAGAAGGCTCTTTTCTGTAAAGAAATACATTTCTCAGAACTACAGAGTGGACCAATACTAAAATTCACAATTGCTGAAATCAAGCCAGATGCCAAAAGTACATGTCACTACAGAAAGAGGGGGGGAATATCAGACTTGCAGAGCTTTGATGACACAATGACCAACAAAACCTTTCCATCAATAGTAGCCAGACTATAACTCTAAATCCCATACGTTAAGTGTTTTGCTACTGCATGGCTGAGATTTTTGTCACTTTTTTTTTTTTTTCCAGAAATACCTATTATCTGGCATACAGAATAGCATTATTTGCCATATGTCTTCAGGTGATATAATGTCTTAAATGCTGTGTTTAGAGTACTTCACCCTCATGACCTTGTGTTATTTTCACATCGACTTTAATTACTGTGCTTTCAAATGCTTACTATAGCAAAACAGTTTTTCAGTGGATTCAGGTTTAGGTGTACCTGAGTTCATAGAACATTCTCTGACTGATGCATAACATGCATTTGATTACAAAATTAAAGAAAGGCACATTTATTTTTTTTTGCGTGTCTATACATAGGTATTAATGTAAGTATATATGTAACCAGTAAATACAGCTATTTTTTTTGCAAATATAACTGTATAAATGGCAAAGTGAGTACTAATGCAAAGAGAACATCTTGTTCTTAAAATCAACTGCAAAATAAGAGCAAAGAACCCTTTATAAACAAGTGGTGAAGAGCCACTGACCAACGCCTGCTGTAACAGAGCATGCGTGTCATAAAGCAGTGCTTGCACCTAGGCTGAGCACATAAATAAGAATAGCTCTTCACTGCTGCATTTGTTTGAGAAATCCCTAAGTCTAATTGCAATAAATACTGTGAGTTTTCTTTGCTAGGGATTTTTCTAGTTTTTCTGGGAAGCAGACAATGGTGCTTTTGAAATCTTCAGTATGTCTCTTAGCAACTTGCCAAAATGAAGCTCTGCTGTGATTACTTATAATTCAAACATCATCTGCCAATGATTTTGGCCAAATTCCTCCATTGAGAATAAGAGCAACCATACCATGCAGCATGCAGTTTCCCACTGTCCTATCAACCTATTTGTCCCATCTTCCTACTGTATTTTGCACCTGGAAATGGACTTTTAAGAATAACCCCCAGTCCCATACCAGTGCAATATGAATTTCTTTCATCCCTTGGGTTCCTGCCTCAGGGACAACAGAGAACCAAGTGTAACACAGGGGTTGGACCTGTGGGCACAGCCAACAGCAGCAACAGGAGTCAGAGCTAGTGTTTCTTGCCAACACAATTCTTCCTTCCCCCATCATAGTGACCTACAGAGCACCATTGAAAGCTTTGGAAATGAGGACTTTCTGGAATAACACACGCCTGTGGGTTACTTACCTAATAATTTTGTATTACTGCTGTAAATGCAAGCTAGTCATTTGCGTTTGTCCCTTTTTGAAATGAACAAAACAGAATTATTAGGGTTCTTAACATGGAGCATGGTAATTTGTTGTTATTTCCTTAAAAAAATAATCCAGCCATCAGTTTTCTAATGGGCTGCCACATGGTTGCATACTTGGAAATACTTGGAAAGTATTCCAAGTATTTCCAAGAAATACTTGGAAAGTATTCCAAGGTACTGGGGGAATGAATGTGCTTCTGGATAAATATTTATGGCCAAGTTCTCATATTTGCTACTGAGAGCTGAAAAGGCACCACCCATATTTTAAGTGTTCCTGAAAAAAAATTGCATTGTGCTTGCAAGTCTTATAAATGAGTACTTATTTGTCTTCTGCAGTTGTCCCTGTTTTGTGTTCCATTGCAAGTAAGGAGCTTAATTTGAAGATAATTCAATACAGCACTGTATCTTGGAGCTCTAGCGACAGGCGTGAAATTGTTTTATCTTTTTTGTTCTTGGTGCACGGTGCTGATTGGGTGAGCGTGTGGACCATCTGCTACTGAGGTAACTCTTGGGATACTTGTCAAATTGATTGCACTCAGAAACAAGTGAGACAGAGGAAAAATAGAGTTTCTAATTACATTTTACCCAGGATCTTGTTTAACTCTAGGAAGTGGTAATTCAGAAATAAATGGCTTTGGTGGGCATCTTAGAATCTTTAATTAACAAATTACTCTATTAACACACACGTTGTTTTCCAGGTGAGTGAGATCATTTACCCCTGGGGCTTTTTTTCCATATGCCTTCTATTCCTCCAGCTAAATATGTAGCAAATTGAAGTATTCATTTTGATTATATAAGGCACATGGGTATACAATTATATGAAAAGAAAGATGACATTTGTTTCCTGTTTTCCCTAGGGCCCCTACAGTCTTGCCCTTCCCTGAAAAAAAAAGAAAAAAAGGCTTAAGTTTATTAGAGTATATATTTTTTGTTGCTGAAATTTTCCTTTTTTTTCTCCACACGTGATGTTTTTGGAAGGGTGTTTTTGAAACAAAAGCCTTTACTGGAGACAATGGGATAATGATTATTTGCAAATTACCACTAAAATAACAAGATTTTCTCCCAAAGGTTTTGTATACTTGCATGTGTCTGTTGTGTGACCAGCTTGGAGATTTTAGGAGTAAATCTATTTAATATTGTCAAATGTAAACAATGTATTTTCTGAATTTAATAAACATATATCAAATATTTATGTAAATATAGTTAGCTTAAAGTTTAATTTTATTAAATGTTTATTAATTATTTATGCCTTATTGAATAACTAACCTGCATTTGACTTCCTTCTTTATATATTATTTTACAGGGGTGCATTCTGTACAAACTGCGAACCAATTCCTCAGTATATATTTTAGTGGATGAGCTTCTGTTTCATTGCAGTCTTGATATTTATTGGAGCAGTAAATGAAATAATGGGAAAGAAAGTTAGCTTGCATGAGTAAAATGACAACATTTTCTGTGAACTATATAAAATTACCAGTGATTTTTTGAAGCATATTTTAATGGTGAAACATGCATAGGAGTTTATGTGGGAAAAAGAAAGTTCAGAAGATTTATCTGAAATAAGGTCAGGAGTATGTAAAATAGTTTTGAAGCGGTTTGCATGTCTTGGTTGCTTTTGCTTTGTCTCTTGTGGAATTTTGAATCTAACCACTATTGTGATGATGCTTTTCTTACTCCATATCCTTGGTCATGGGGAATTATTTCCTTCTTACAAGACAAGGGCTCATGATTTTATCAACACCTGACCTCTCTCCCACCACGTGGTTCAGATGTCTCTTCTGGCATTTCCTCCTAGACATCTTGCAGAAATTCAGCCCAGGGAAGTTCAGTTCTGGTTCCTCACCTCTGCCATCCTCTGATGAGGAAGATGGTTTTTGTCTGGATTCATGATAAAAACAGATGGTTCCTACTGTAGCTTATTTATTGTTGGTGAATAAAAATGACTGTGTAAGTCACTGTTCAGGTGAAAACATTGAAACTTTTGTGTTAGTTCAGATGTAGGATTTTTAAGTAGTCTCTTGCTTATTAATACATACTTGAAAGCATACAAATTAGCTTTCCAATCTCAGGTAGGAATGTGACATAGCTGGAGAATATTAAGGTAGAAGACACTGTGACCAAGTAAATCATGAAGCCACAAACATCAGATTCTACAAAGTCATGATTGGAATTATTTTTCAGAATCTAAACTTTCTATGATGTTTTCCAGGTAAAAGTATATATGGTGTTTTTTCACTACTCTAGGAGGAGAACATGCATTTGTATGCATATGCGTGTTCAGGAACTTTTGTGTTTATGTATTTCTGTGTAAAATCTGCTTCCAACATCAACAGCCAGAGCGTCTGTTACACGTTTTACAGTGAGATACTTTGTATGACAACACCTACCTCCCTGGTATTTTGCTCTGCGATGGTTCTGATGAGTGCTATCTTCTGTATTATTAAATGATAACATGAGCATATGCTGGCATGTCACTGTAGCAAACAATGACTTGTAGCTCCCTTGAAAATTCACATGCTTTTTATTGCTGCTTGAGAAAATAGCACACATCACCACTGCAGTTCTGGTCATTTTACTGATTGCTAAAGGATTTCCCCTCTATTAGCTCTGCATTTTCTGTGTTGCCAGGTGTGAAATGAACAGAATCATAAAGTCAGGCTGGTTTGGAGAATAAAAACAGCAGCACAGCCTGTGCTGATGAAATAAGCAGCACGCTGAAAGTGGAAAAATGCTAGGAGCTATTGGCAATTCAACATGTGTGATATATAGTGTAAAAGATATATTTACAAATTGTTGTAATTAAAAGCACTTGTAATATATATTCAGTAACATATATTCTTGTAATATATATGACTCGGAAAAATATTTCATCTTGTCCTTAAACTTAACTATGTGCTAAAGCCTTCCCGAGATCAGTAGGACTGCTACACTTGCTTAAAAGCAAACAATATTGATATTTAAATATCAATAATTTCCTAAATATGGCTGGGCTGTCAGGAACTGCTATATTAATGAGTTGCAATAGGTGTTTCAGCAGTTACAAGACCATATCCTTGATTCAATTTCCAGTAAAACCAGAAAGATCTTTTTGAGTGTTGCCATTGAGTTGAATAGCAGTTGACTCAGATGAGATGTGATTGTGGGAATGGGTTTTAAAACTGAATCCCAGATTTAATGAATTTTAAGTGCTATTAATGAGAATGGGGTAGTGGCCGGGTAGATCGCATTGAGATTGTGATCCAAAGGAGAAGTAGCAGTAATGGGAGACAGAGGATGGAGAATAGTGCAGCTTCAGTCTGAGTTGAGCTTGCTGGGACAGTGGTTCTCCTGGGCTAATTCCCTCAGGGCATGATCAAAACTGTTTTGGACACAGGTTGGCTGTATCTGAGGTTGAAAGGATAAAAATGACCTTTCAAACATAACCAAAAGATAGGCTGGGAGAGCAGGGACAGGAGCCAGTTGTGCCTTAATGGCCCTGAGCAGCTTCACCTGGGCCTGGGTGGAGCCTCCACCCCTGCCTGGGTGGGGTCTATGTAAGTTCAGCCTGGGGGATCTCCTCCTGTGGCCTGGCAGCAATGTGATGGATTCCTCCTCCTTGAGATGCAAGCTCTATAAATGGCATAGGTGAGAAAATGGTGGGTAATGGCTGCCTGGGTGTGTTCTTATCACCTAATCTACGAATAAGATAACACTTCTTTCAGACAAGATGCAAACAGTTAAAATACATTACAGGCATCTAGAGTAAAATAAGAGAATGTAAGTTGTTTTTTTTTTTTTTTTTTTTTAAATACAAAGGGTTGACAAAAAAAAACACTTCCTCTGTGTTTAAAAAAAACTGTTAAAATCACTTGTGAAAGCCTTTGGTAAGGTAAATAAGATTGAAAAGCTTAACAAGAAAAAAAAAAAATAGCCTAAGAGTCAGAGCTCTCTGACAGATCTAGATATATAATCACCAATAGGGAACTGCAGGCAGCATCTCCACCTGTGTTTGCTCAAGGCCAGAGCAGACAGGTATAGGGCTAGGTAAGCATTTGCCATGACTCAGTATGGCCATTCTCGTGTTCTGGGTCATGGAATAGAGTCAGATAGACAAGAAGGAAAGAGAGAGGGAGAAAGAATGGGGAAAAATTAATGATTACTGCAATCAACACATCTGAAAGAGATTGGCTGGTCTAGAGTGTATTAATTATGTTTTTGTTTATTGTTTTAATTATCTTTTTGTTTATTGTTTGTTACACAAATGTGAGCAGAATTTTCTGGACTCACAATCTCTTAAGCAAGTGGCAAGCTAGAGGCAACATCTTTTTCTATTTTAGTCTTTTTCCCCATCTCAGGAGGGTAAAAATAAGTTGATCAGTGGCACCTGGGACATCTTTCTGAGCCTTGTCCAGACAGGGCTATTTGCTCTTTATGGGAAAGCCTATTTCTCATTGTGTGTGTATTGCGCCTAATGCAACAGAAACCTGCTTTTTATACACAAACAATACAATGAACTAACATTTAATTATAATCCATTATCATTTATAGACTCTAAGAAAAAGAATAAATGCCAGAAGCTAATCAGCAAGTCAGAAAAGGAGGAAGTTGCAGGGGAAAAAATATATCATAACAAGACCATTGTGTTTTGAAGAGAGTCTCTAAACACTTCCAGTCTCTTACCTTACGAGGAAAGGGAAGTGATGTTTTTCTGCTTATGAGGCCTGGAATTAGCCAATTATTTAACATGTCCCATTAAAATGATGAGTGGAGCATAAACAGCTATGCAGACTATTGGAAGACAGGCTAAGGAATTTCCATTGAGGCTTTGCTTTTTTTGTTTGCTTTTATGCACTTTTTTTTTTTTTTTTTTTGGCATTTGAATTGGTTTTAAGAGAACATCTCTAATTCTTCAGCTGTAAATATAACAGAAAACACACAAGGGTAACAGGCTTGCAGGTGCTTTATAGTCCTTCATGTTGATGCAAAACTGCTGTGGACCTCTTCTCCTTTAATTTGTTTGTTTGTTTGTTTGTTTCCTAATGTCATAATCAGTTCCAAATTAGCCTTAACAGGCTCTTCTGAGGCTGTGGTCTTGTTTAACATCCAGTTTGATAGCCTATGTTGTTCTATTGGCTTTATGTTTGAGCACAGGCAGTCTTTTGCCAAACATAAATATGGCTCCCTGTCTTTGTTACCATCTCATCAGGCGTCCTGCTCCTGGCATGTGGACACCAGCAGGTGCAATCAAGTCTAAAGCGGCGTGTGGCACCTGTGTGACACTGCCCTCACAGAGGAGGGACTTGCTGTAGAAGAGCTTTAGCTCACCAGTGGCCTGTCCAAACTCATTTTGTTTGGCACCCTGTGAAGCTGGCTGGCACGGTCCTGGGCACCGTGCCACCGCAGCAGATGGGGCTGAGCGAAGGGGCGCGTTTGGGGACCCTTGCCCAGCCACCAAGGGCACGTGTCCGAGGGCAGGGTTTCCAGCCAGCGCTGGAGTGGCTCTGTCCTGAGCTCCTGGGGCTAATTTGAAAGGCTCCCTGATAGGTTTTGGGATGTTGGTCATAGTTTCAAAGGGCAGTATAGTTATGTTGTTATCAACAAAATGATTTCAGCCTGGATAGTACAGTTATGCAGGAGGGTCTTAGAATTGCAAAAAACATTAACAGAAGCATAATCTTCATATCTGTAAGATACCGTAACTAATATGCATTTTAAAAATGCTTTGGGGCATATTCTCTACAATAAGTAAACATTACCTAAAATTCACAAAGAGATATGTCATTTTTTTTACCTTGCAAAATGTTTTCCCACTGTTGTAAACAGGTGGAAGCTACTCAATAGCAGAACAAACAAAAACAAAACTCTCAAACAGGTGTTAAAAGTCACTAGCTAAATGCAAAAGGGTGTGTTGCTCTAGCCACTGCAAAATATGTGCATATGTATATATATATATACACACACCCATATATATGTTTATATATATACACCCAAACTTGATGTGTGGCCCTGATGGAAAAGTCAAATTTTTTTGAAAAATCAAAATACTTGCAATCCACAATTACCTGTCTATTTTTACACCCCAATCAAAACAATTATGCATTATTTTTTTTTTTTTTTTTGAAGGAGAACACACAAGGAAAGCATTTTGTGAAGCCAGTTACCAAGTGTGTGCCCCAGCAGGGCTCCAGAATGTCTCCTTTTATCACTGGATAAAAGCCCTGAACTCCCATGCTGAGTCGTATGTTGTCTATTTAAAAGTGATAAGTACGTTTTAAAAAGCCACTGTTAATTCCAGCGTCTGCACTGATGTGGGCATGGAAGCCATGAGACACCTATTCCACCAGAAGACCAGAGTGAAAAATGGCAATTCCTCCTGACTTTCTTGGGTACATATTGCTTTACAAAAAGCATGATTATTGCTATTATGTATCTTGGATATGGCTACAATTTTGTTTACTTAAACTGCTATAAGGATATGCTTAGCTTTATATTGAGGCAGGAGTGATGGAAAAAGTCCAACTAGAAGCAAATTGAAATGAACAAGGTACAGATTAACTCATGGTATTCCTTGATCTGTTTGCAGTTGTGGCACCGAGTGGTGGTTATTCTCACAGGAACAGCAATTTAATGGCATTGGTAGCACTGTGGCAGCATTATTTGCTCTTCTGGTGTTCTGCAACTGCAAGAAATGTAGTTTTTCATCCCATCACTCAAGTACTGTAATAAGTATGATTTTTCTTTTTCAGTTTTACTCATGCAATATATTCCTGAAAGCTGGAAATAGACATACATGAGACCTGATAGATATGATTTCTTGATCTATTTGGATTTTTTTTTAATCAGCTTACAAATGAAAATGTGTTATTTGGGATACTGACAAGAGCTTAAATATAAATCTTCCCTCTCTTTATATATGTATATCATATATATATTATATATATATGATGTATAGATATAGAATATATATATCTAAAGGGAAAGCTGAGACTGGCTAGGGTAAGGAACAGTGACAGCTTCTTTTTTTTTTTTTTAAGTACTTCCTTTTTAATAATACTTGAATTTAATTGCATTGCAATGCAGCATTATTTTCCGTAACTGGAGAGCATCAACACATTGCACAAGTGTTGCAGATTGAATGGATAATTAATGCCCATTCATAGAAATACCTTGATAATATGCTCAACTTTCAGAGTGAGAAGTAGCATATTATTTTAGGAAGTAGGGGTTTTTTTTGGCCTTTAGAGTGATGCTGCATATTAAGATTTTTTTTTTCCTCAGCTATTCCATTACCCGATTGAAATGCCACCAGTATTAATAGGATAGTAGAGTAAATGTCACAAGCTGAAGGGACCACAAGAATGTGTATTTGCCACATGTAGAAGCAGTACTTTATTACAGCACACTGTGGAATTTATGAGCATTGCTGTAATATTCTAGATATGCCTTTTTGGTTATATCTGACATATATCAGTGCTAAAAGTCAGGCTACTGCAAAATCAGCTCCCTTTGGCTCTCTGTACCTCGCCTAGATGCTGTGGAACTATCCAGTCCCAGTAATGTACTATCAACGAGAGCAGGTAAAACTAGCCCCTGAATATTATTTATTGGCCTGTGAATGCAGATTACATACACAGTTTATTACCTGATAATTTACCACCTGCTGGCTGAAGGATGGGGAAAGTGTACTATTTGTTTTGTAGGAATTCATTATGCCATTAACCTTTCACTCCTATGGGTCCTGAGGAAGTACTTCTTCAGTTAAATCACTCCTCTAATAATGCTCTATAAATGAAAACAATGATTTATTGCACCTCACAATGTCTAATAAACATAAATTATATTCTAATTCTCTGTACATTGCAAATGATTGTATGTACAACTAGTTACTCTTTCCAAAGACTGCTTTAGTCCCCTCTAAAACATGATAAGTGTTACTCCCATTTTGGTATTTGAGGTAATACTTTTGTATTTTGCATTGGAAAACCAGGGACATTGTTGAAGATTGTGTGTTTTACACATTCTAGTTATTTTTTAAGGAGTAAGAACAAAAAGGGTTGAGAGAGAAAAAACGCAGTCATCTTACTCTCACAACTGAAATGGCAGTTAATATTTTATTTATTTTTATTGTAAGGAGTTCGTCAAGGAAAGCTGGTATACTTTCAAAAGCAATCAGCGGTTGTTTTTGTTTTTTAAAAGCCAGCCTGCTTTGGACAGGTATTCCAGAGGCCACACTGAACTGCTGGTGGCTGTCTGATGTAGGATGCAGGCTGGGTCGGTGCCACCTGCTGTGCTCTCTCCATGGAAGGAGGTGATGCCTTCATGGGGTATCACTGATGCAAAGAGTCCAACTCATGTTGATCTTCCAGCTAAGCCTGGTCCAGGAGTATTTTAAGAACTAGGACGCTTTTGAACAGAGGTAGCCATGCTTGATTTAGGTTTATTGAAACACTTAGGTACTGAGATTCCTACCTGGTGTAAATCATTGCTGCTGGTTGGCATGCACGTGTTGGAAATTTTTTTTTTTTTTTTTTTAGGAAATAAAGACCTTGTTTGGAGTCTGTCACAAACAGAGGAGCTGTATGAATTTATACAGAAGGTCTGATCTTGTAATACTGTAAATTGCTTTAATCTCCTTTTTCTTCTCATCTTTGTGTCATCTTTGCTCCCCTCTCCATTTTCCAAGACCAGTTTTCTTCTAATTTGGAGCAGGTTGTCTCTGAGAATTTTTTTTTTCTTCTTTTTCTGTTAAAGCAAAATGTTCTGCAAACTCTCCAGTGTTTCCATAAATATTTTGTGAAAGGGTACATCTGCAACGAGAGCAGCATTGGTGCTTTGTCACTTCCATATTTTCTGCACCTTCCTGATAGCCTGCAAAATCTCTCATATCCATTTCAAGCATTGCCAATTAAAAAAAAATCCTTTGCGGTATGTGTGACATTCACCTTGATACCAGTGACATTCAGAGAGCCTGCTGATTTTTAAGCTAGTGATTAAGAACTGTCTGAAATAGTTTCACACATGGTTTGTAAATCCTCAGTCAGAGCTTTTACTTCACTGCTGCTGTGAAATATTTCTCCTTGGCTTTGCTGTTGTTTAACAAATTCCTTTGCAGGAACTCTCGGTCTTGGAAATTAAATAATCTCTTTCCTCTTGTAAACATTTATTTCGTACAGATAAAAGTGCATCTAGTCAATGACTATGATGTAGCACAATTTTGCACTAGATAGAGGTCAACCTAGGACGTGACCAAGATAATCAGTGATTAAATGCATGGTCTCTCTCTTTTCTCCCATTGCCTTGTTTTTCTTTTTATTTGTCCAGGTATTTTTCCCATGCTATTAAGTTGCTTCTTAGCAAAGCCATTTGATGCATCTTTCTTCCGCCCCTCAGTTTAGAACTAGTTCAGAGTCTGAAATAAAATAAACAGACTGTTTTCCCTTTGATGGTATTTCCAACCATCTTCAAGAAACGTATTGATTTGCTGCTCCTGCGATCGGCTAGCTTAAAGCTAAGGCATGAACATCTTCCTTTTAATAGCAGGTTAAAAGAAGAATGAAACTTAAATAGCTAGATTTCACATAGATGACTTAAAAAGTGGAGTGAACAAAAGAAACCTGGTCTTACATGGTGAAGGAATCATGCCAGAAATTTTCTCCCCTCAAAAAAAGATACAATTCCACAGTTCCTTGCACTAAAAGCAAAGGTGTAAATGATCAGAATGTTTTATTTACTCAATTTTAATTAACCACAGAAAGCTGAAATTAATGGGACAGCCATGGTCCTGTCTAATAAATGCATTATGTCTGAGAGGATTACTGAAAATAAAGACACTTATTCTAGGCCCTACACAGAAATTATATACGTTATTTTCAACAGCTGCGGTTAGTACAGCTGGTTTATATTCTTATGACTGTTTTATCTGAGAAAAAGAAAGAAACAACAAAACACTGGGGGAATTCTTTGAGTATGGGGTCTGAATTGGCCATTACCATGCTCTTACTGACGTTATGCTCTTTCAATCTTTTTTTTTCCTTTTTTAGCTGCAGAGTTGGATTTCTTAATAAGAAGGAGAAAGCTACAAACAATTCATGCAGATATCATTACAAGCATCAGCAATCACAGCATACAGTGACCTATAAGAAAGCCATTGACCAGAAAGTAGTCATCATCTGCTAAAAGGCTATTCTATTTCCCTGAGTTGCCGCCTGCTAAATGAAATTTCTTTTCTTGAAAGAGTATTTTGCAAAGTCAGCTCAGTTCCCACTTGAAGCTGTTGACAGTGGCACATGAAGGCAAGGTACAGTCCACTTAATCTTCTAGTGATAGGCATAGGTAGGAGAAGTCATTTACTAGTTCTATAGATATGAGACACTTTAATCTGTATGGCTTGTTCCAAATCTTGGTTAGCAGTGGAGGTATTAGTTTGTAGGTTGGGTCAAATGTTCACTTAAAAATGTTGACGAGCAGCTCTAAATTGAAGTAATTACCCGTTCACTTTTTGCTAATGTGACTGAATGTTACGTTTAAAAATGACTTCCAAAGAGCCCACAGAATGTGTCCCTTGAGCAGCTAGATAGGTATGCTCAGAGACTTCCTCTGAGTGTGCTCCCAGATCATTTGATGGCAAATAATCTTTTGTAATCCCATACTTGAGGGAAAGCAAATGTCTTTAATTTAAGTGACTCTTTAGTGTCAGTCTAATCAGCTTCTGTTCATCTTCAAGCTTAATATTGTCAGTTTTTGAAAACGGCACTCAACCATCACGATCCAGATATTAATAAAATTACCGTTTTCACATTTTTATTGGAAAAATAATGAGTGCCACAACTGCAGTGGTTCTTATCAGATCCTGATCAATATATATGACTGAGTCAGGGTCACAGTTCAGTCACTGAAAGATTTCATTCTTCTTTTGGTTGCCTGGTTTTCAAAGAAATTTTTGTACTCACACTGTTTGTTCTTGCTCCTCCTGTTTCACTTGTCTACTGCTTCCCAACAATTTCTGCGTTTATTGGCCTGTTTCAGCCATACCTGACAACTCCAGCTGAACTGAGGTCTTATAGCTATCAAGTGCCTATGGTTTTCATTAAAATTGTTCATTTGGCATGTGTATTAGTATGCTTTTTGTTGAGGGTGCAAACATACTTGCTCTGCCTGGCAGCAGCTTGCTGGTCCCTGAGCGCCAATGTGGCTGGTTCTGGATGAGCCACAGTGTGAGTCGTCCTGCAAGCGATGGACCGAATAAGGGTGCACAGAGGAAGCTGAGGACCCTATGGAGGTCCTGCTAGGAACAAGAGGAAACTGGATGCTTGGTTGTTCATCACAGTCAGATGCAGGAGAAATTGTTTAAGGGTAAACTAGGAGGCGTGAGGCAGAGAAGCTTGGTGGGGTAGCAGTTTAGAGACTGAGTAGAAGATGAGTGTCTTGGATGTGTAGGAAATCAGGGTTCATTAGCTTTGCTCCTTGCAGAAAAACATGTTATTAATTGCCTTTAGTCTCCTGGGGAACCACTAGCCTTGTCTGAAACTTTTCTGCTTCTTATTGTCTGATTGCTGAGGCATACTCTGAACAGAAGAGTGTCTTTGATGCTGGTAGATCAAAATCTGAGATGAGGAAACCTGAATCAGCAGAGCCAGCTTTTAAGGAAAAAGAGATCCCTCCATGGAATAAAGGAACAAGTGTTGCCAGAGACTGGAAATATGAAGTCTGTGCTCTTTAACAGTCAGCACTCTCTGGGGCACAGCCAGTAGCCTGGAAGACAAAGGAGAAATTACTTGAGGATTTGTATTGAAGGAGGAGAAGAGAGCTGAATGGCTGTATGTAGGAGTGAAAGGGCAGCCTGACGTGATGTCTGGTTAATGCCAGTTCCCATGCTTACGGATGTGAAATACATGAAACATTAGCAAATGTTCTGCAGTGTTGGGGAAGATGGCCTGGGACTTTCTCTTCCTTTTCTTTTCCTGTAGCTGAATCTGAATACATTTTGAATCTGTATATTTAATCTGAGGCTTTCCACCCTGTCCTTTTGGGTTACGGTTCTGACACTGAGAATTGACTTCTGTACAGATCAAGTCCACATCAAGCGGCTGATTCATTTCTTTAACTGTGAAGATCTGGGAGGGGGTAGAAAAAAATCTGCGCTGTGTTTGGATGAGAAGTAGTTCCCAGCTGTGATCCCCCCGGCCCTCCCAGCCTTCTTCAACTCACCCTTTACTACTCTTTACCCATTTCTTTCACTATACTCACCCAATATAGGACTGTTTTCTTATTTGCAAAGGTAGCCAGTTTGCAGATGTGCCTGTTGAACAAGTATGAGATAAATGACTAGATAGTGTTGATTTAGAGGGAAACACATTTATATACAAAAGCCTATCTCCTGTGCTTCTCTGAAGGATTATACAATGCGTAACTCTGCACCGTCTGTGATGAAATCTTCAACTAGACAGTTTCCGAGGTTATGCTGCAAGCCTTGTGGCATGGTTACCAAAACCCCAGGCAAACTTCACAGTAGTAACTGCAATGTTTGTTTCTCCTGCTGCTTCCAAAGGGGCAATTTGAGCAAAAGCAGTAAAAAGGAGGTGAAATTTGATTTCTACCACTGTACTCTTTTACAAAATTCATGTCACTGGAAGATGTTCTTGAAGGAATGGATAGGCCTGGGTATAAAGCATAAGCTACCTGTATGGACCAACGTGTGACTGGTTAAGCTGTGGAGTGATGGGGGAGTTTTTGTGAGCTGCCTGATAAAACATATTGCCAGTGAATTTATCTACATTCATATGATATTCTTAAATGACCTTTTTTTAACATAATACAGTTGATAATGGTCTTTAAATTTTAGTTGGTACGTGATAATTGTGAAATGGGAGAGGTCCCTGTTAGATGGTAGAGTAATGGTTTAGAAGCAGAAGAAATTCTGGAAGATTAGTCACTAGAATTCTTATTTTGCAGAAGACTCGGAAATGCACTAAAACAGACAAGCGCATTAACAAACTTAAAATAAGCTTTTTATTACATATTATTTTTTAACTGAAATTCAAAGCTTTGGCACTCTAAGTAAAGCTGGAAGTGGAAATCTCAGCAGCACTGCATTAATTTTTCAAGCCTTAATGTGCCAGACAGGGAATAAGTTATTACATCTGTTGCCCTCTGGGAGGAAGAATGAAAAGCACAAAAATGATTCTCCACTGTTAGGATGGAATAACTGAATAATAGCTGATATAAGCAGCGGCATTGCAGAAGAAAAGCTTACAGCAGCTTTTGTGTCATCATTAGGGGTGAACATTTCTCTGTATAACTAGTGTAGCAAGATTAGGAAACATGGCAGGGCTTATTTGTTCTTCTCAAGGGGCCCTTTACAATTATGGGAGAATTTCAAATGAGTACCTCATGCACAGCTGCAGATGATCTATGTGAGAGAGGCTCCTTTTTTCAAGTTAAATTTACAGCCCATACATACTGCTTCCAGGATCCACAGGAGAAAATGTAATTGTCCCCTGCAAGCTTATGAGAGCAATACAGCACTTCAAACTGTGGTGCCTCCAGACAGGTTAGCGTGTTGTCTGTCGATGCAAGGAAGAAGCCTGGCTCTTGGGTGGGCTCCTGAAGGAGAGGGAATGAGTCCATGGAGTCCTTGTTGCTCTGGTAGGCAGAAACATCTGCTGGTTCTTGAGTGACTTGTTTTCCAGGGGAGAGCACAGGAGGCTCGACAGTAAGTACACCTGTAAAGCTCTGTAAGTGATAACCTGGCAAGTAAACAGAAGGGTAGCCAGTCTTGCGTAGACAAAGGTATGGGAATTAGGCATCCATGAACTCTCCTGGAGACAGAGGAAGATACCAAAGCGCCATCTCCCTGCTTCAATGGTGCTCTTATGTGTCACAGAGCATCTTGGCCGTTAGATGTCTTCAAGAGGTATGAAAGATTTCATGAATGTGGAATGGAGATGAGGATGAAGAGCAAAGTGATATCCTCCTAGCAGCCCAGATACAGTACTTTTGTAGGATATTAAAGCTATTGCTGCTTCTTTCAGACAAGTGTGTTGAAAAGATATTCGGAGCATAAAAGAGGAAAACCATTGCAGAGCCTTGCAGCTTCTACAGGTTATTCATTTCAGTGACTTTAGAAGGCTCTGCTTCTTCCTGGCTCCTAATTGGAACGTCAAATATCATGGCATGTAGAGGAAGGAAGCCAGCATGGATAAAGCATTTTAAGTCTTTTTGAATCTATCTTTCCTTTTTTGAAAACAAAATTAGAATGCACTGTATAGATTTTTGTCTTAACCTTTATTTAATCAATCTTAAGTTAGCTTTATAAGATGCTTTGTTGTAGGCTGCCATTGGCTTTGGATCCAAGGAAAGCTCACTTCACCTGATGGAGCTAGCTGTACTGTCTGAGAGTTTTCTTGTGCATTTCTGCTAATCAGTATTGAAGTGATATCATTCCTCTGGAGCGACCATGCTTTGTCAAGGGTTTGTGTGAGGTCTGGGATCCAGAATGTTGTAGCAATTTACTGGATCACAGGACATAATGCATAAATAAAGGCTGTTTTAAGGCTGCTGTGAGCTAATAGAGAAAGTAAGTGAAAATTAAAGCTGATGGAAACATTCTGTCACTGATTTATTGCAAATGCAATCTAACTGTATTAGTTTATCGAGGCAGTCTAGCGACAGCCTTCTACTGTTCCTTCCATTCATTCTTTAATTTTCTTAATACTTTTATATGTATTGGGCAATGCCAGAGCAGCTAATGGTATGTAGATTTAGCTGAAATAAGCCTTTTTTTAACCTGGTTCACCACTCTATTTAATTAAGGGTTGCTGGGAAGCTTCCATGTATTCTGTGTAGAGTGGATATGCCTTAAACCTTACCTAGCTGATTTTGACAGCTCATCTAAATCCTGACAGGTCACATGCTTCTGTTGTATAAACCAACATTGTCCTTTGAAGAACAATGTGGCAATGCTACTGTCAACAGGTTTGAGGAATCTCCCTGATCATAAGCACCTTATGCAGTGTTGACAGTATGGAACAGTGGTACACTAAATGTGAAATCTTTTGTTTATGAATATGGAACAAATACGTCTATTTTTTTTGTGTAAACACGTATAAAGCCAAAAAGCTTTTTCAGTACCCCAGCCTCTATGATAGCTTGTAATTAGCCCTATGTATTGGACTAAACAGAAGACCTCCAAAAATCATGTGCACATTAATCTTTCATTCTTGAGGTCCAGCTACCTGAGAGGTGAGCTATGGGTAAAGGCATCCAAAGCCCACTACAGAACAGCTCAGGAAAAGGAAGATCTGCAACCAGATATAAATAAGGGGAAGATTTTCTATTGCAAAGGGTGATCTGTCTCAGAGGTAGACTAATAGTGACATATCCCCTTTAGACACAAAGCTCAGAAATGACAGCCATTTGAATTTATGTCTGGAAACGCTGTCAACACCCACGCATCATGAAAAAACCCATGGTCTCTTGGCTGCCTGCGGTTGCAGCCATCTGTTTGGATGGCACATTCCTGCTCATAGGTTGGTTGGAGTAGTGCACTAGGACTTCACGGGTGCCAAGCAGCTACAGCTTGAAAAGAGCAGGCTGGATATCTCAACCTGCACCGTAGTTTTTTCTTTTCTTTTTTTTTTTTTTAAATCAGGAGCCCTCATTCTGCATGACTGCAATAAAATTGCAAATATCCTGGGTTTGCCAGGTGTTTGTTGATGCTTATGTGTTAAAGTAAAGGAAAAGAGATGTGCGAAACTGCCTTTGGGTGACCCTGCCAAGGTGCAGTGCAGTGGGTACCTTAAACTATAGAGTGTGGGGCAATTCAAATGCCTTTAAGATGAGGTCATCTCCCAAGCTTTCAGATGACTAGAAGGAAATCACTGCATTTTTCACCGCCCAGTGAATCGGCAGGGACTTGTGACATAAAATTGCTCATTCAATTCCAGGACAGGAGAAGTCAGCCAAAACAGCTGATTGTACAACTATTGAATATGGACACAGCATTTAAAGAAAAAAGAAATTAACTGTGCCTTAAAAATTGAAAGATCTGCAGAGCCAGAAGGCACTGCAGCTGTAAGGTATTTTTATATGCTGTGGATTTCACTTATATTTTTGTTCTACATTTAACAATGAAATTATTTCACTTTAGAATAAATTGACCAGTGATTATTAATTCATTAGATATTCAATACACTAATGTTTATCTCAATTAACTTTTTCAATTTTGTATAAAAGCTTTTCAGGGGAAAAAAAGCAAAACAAAACAGTACTGTTATACCCAAATGAAGGAATAGTACAGGTGTCACTGCTGTTACCATTCGTGTCAGTTGGGGTATGATATATAGCATTAAACCCCACAGATTCAGAACAGCATGCATTTCCTATGAAGACTTTATGTTCCAGATTAGCTATTCTGAGTACAGCCCATATCTCTGTGCCTTGAAAGGTATTGACAAGTCTTCAGATGTGGCCTATCTGTTACAAACTCTGTGCCACGTCCCTTTGCTATCCATACTATAGAATATTAAATATCTAGGTTATCCATGGATGACATTAAATTAGATTATAACCAGCTTGTGCGATTAGATTGAAAACAGTTTAACTGCCTGCTTCACAACCGCGCATCTCCTACGCCCACTCAGCTGAGGATGTAACAAATGCCGATGTGCTGCCCGTGTTGGGAACCACAGAGCTGGGCTGGACACTGTTGGCCTCGTGGGAAGGAGTCACGAGGAAAGTGACATCTCAAGCTGATAGTAGGAAGGAGAAATTGATTTAGTTATTCTGGCTCGGGTATCTGCAAGCACAAGATGTCTGGGAGGAATGAAAATACGAAGTATCCACTAAAAACACAGGCTTTTAAGGTTGGCATCTGGCATCACGGATTTCTGAGGAGATACACTAGTGTTCCCTTCATAAGATAGACCCAGGTCTGAGATACAGTGTGTAACATTGGACAGTAATTTTCCCTTTGTCAAAAAGCAGTGTTTTTTTTTTTCTTTTTTTAAACTATAGGTAAATGAGATTTCTATGTTCTACACATGGTTCCTGCTCAATCCTTCCTTACTGTAAAACAAGTGTACTATAGTCAGTCTTCATGTTAAATGTCTGTTGTTATTTGGCCTTTTTCCCCAACATGCCTCATTACTTCTTACATGTAGCTATTCTTATTCCTGTTTTTTTTTTTTCAAACACATCTTTCTTTCTTATAAGCTTTCATAATTTTCTTCTTTTGCTAGATCCCCAATTTTTAATGTGACCATATCAGCGTTCACACTGAACATCACATTAATGTTCACATTAATATCACCACTGGCTCACAAACAAGTAGAAAAAAATGTTAAATATTTTTGATTTATGTTTTGAGTAAATTACTTCAGAGCTATAAAATACAGAACAGCTTCCTAGCACAAACTCCAAATAATCTACCTATACCTAGAGGCCTCTACAGCATGGGAAGGAGGGATAAAAAGCTGCTGGAAATAGCAGTCCCTATGTAGCACGAGGAGTGGTGGTAGTGGGGAGGATGGACCATCAAATACCTCGGACTCAGCTGCAACACGCAATGATGCCCATGAAGAACCTAAGTCCTCCATAGTGACTAAGTGCCATTTGTGTCATGCTGGTGACACGGTGACTTGAACCCGTTCCTACGCTCGCTGTCTTCCTGGGCTGGAGGAAGCGCCCATGCCCAGTTTCCAAGAACCTTTTACTCTTGACTAGACCAATGACGCCGCTGCCGTGTTACTGATCTTGCCGTTTCACAGGGTTTTATCAACACTTTGGAACAGATTTCAGCACATCCAGCAGATTTCTTGCTCTTTAAGACAAGATGAGTGCCTAACGGTGGCACTTTTCTCAGTCAACTCAGCTACAAGTAAATACTGCAACATTGTCTGTGTGCATACTGTGTTTGATTATAGGATTAAATCTGAAGGAAAAGCCTGGTTTTATAAGCAGTTAAAAATCTTTTGTAGGAGCTCTTCTTTGTCTCTCTTACCACAGAAAATAGAGTTATTTTTCCTTGACAGGATTCCAGTTATAAAAACTGATTGTAGGTTAAAAAACCAGGATGTCAATGAGACTGTTAATTTCCTTTTGAGAGGATCATTGTTAAGGGGAAATGCACTTGATTTTTGAAAAAAAAAAAGTATAAAAAATGTAACTTCAATTTTATTGGTTCCTAATCTCCCTAGAATTTTTTTTTCTGCTTTATCCATTTTCCCTTTTCACACTTTGTGAAAGTTGCCATAGCTACACAAAAATTGCTGATAATTTCAGTCTGTAAAGAAAACAAAAAACAACTTTTTTTTTTCCAACTATATCTTGGTGGTTATGAAGAAAAATGCTGCTACTTGTAACAACAAGACGTGTCCTCCTCCATCCCCCCACCTTTATGTTGGTTGTGTCCATTAAAGTGGCACTATTTTTCTGGCCTATATTTAAACAATGATTCAGAATCTCAGAAATGAGGTTCCATTATCAGAAACAACCCCAGTGGGTGTTAATATTTGAATCGGATATGGTAAAGCCTGGAAATCTGTAACACCCAACAAGTTACATCAGGCTCTTAGCACACTTATTTCCTAATTTTGTCACAGTAAAGTACCACTAGACGGAGTTATCAAAGTGCGTGTTTATTCATGTTTTTGATTTTACCTTTTTTTTTTTTTCCCTAAATCCTGATACTTTTTTTAGGTGCTGCAATTTAGCAAATAAAAAATATTAGATTGTTTTCCATTTCTGTGTCTGTAGGAAAAGTCCCAGAAGCTGTTTTTGATTAAGATGACAGCCTGTTTTCAGATCGTGAGAATCCCTATATACAGTTTCCATTATAAGATACTGAGAACTGGCCACATCATTTATTACTGTTACTCTTTTAGAGAGCTGCGCATAGGCTAGGCCAGGAGACGAGATGGGACGCATCTGGTGGTGGCACAGAACAGAGATGTCATTGCGAGGCGGCTCTCCGGTGTCTTGGAAAGGTCATGGCGGTGGCAGGTGGTCCCCAAAGACCAAAAAGGCAAACATGCCATCCACCTATCTTCAAGAAGGGAAGGAGGGAGGATCTGGAAAACTGCCAGCCAGTCAGCCTCACCTCAGTCACTCTGAAAATTATGGAGCAAGACATCAAAGAAGCCATTTCAGTCATACCGGAGAGGCAATAGCTGAAGCAAATGGAAAGCCTCTCTTGCACAGTGTTCTTGATAACACATCATGCCAAGCGTAGCCCAAAATGCTGTTGGAGTTGCTTCCTAAAACTGTTATTTCCACTTCTGAAGTAATGATTTGCCCACATATTCCCTCAAAACTTTCATCAATCAATCAAAGATATTGTTTTCTGTTTCTACAGAAATAGAGTAGAAGCATTCATAAAATCTACTCGTTTGTCTTAGCTGATGAACAGATGAGAGACATATCCTAAACCTGATAGCGGTTTCAAAATCAACACAAGCTGAGTGCTTTAACCCTACATCTTAAGGACAACGTGCAGGAAGCCAGAATTTGAGGGTTGTGTTATTGTCTCTGAGATTGCCTTGGAAACATTGATTAGTTACAGGAAGCTTTGCTATAATGCCTTGCTTGGGAAAATGCAAAGACATCATATATAAACAAATGTTACATTTGAAGCAGGGAACTACTTCATAGTGGTTTGTCAACAAGCCATGCTATGGCTAAAAAGGACACAGATAACATTTCCAGACATGAGGTTTCTATACATGAATGTGCAAAGTGTGCAAACAGACAAACACGTGCATACATATTCCAACATTTGATTTGGCAACTTCTTTGTTTTTGTTTTTCATTTTATTTCATCTGTGGTATGTGTTATTATCTAAATAGTCATGACTGTAGCTTGATCCTACAGCATACATGCAGCTTTTAGAAATGTTTGCAGTACTTACAGTAGGTGCAGTAGTATATGAAAACCCTGAGGAGGAAGATATTACTGGTGAACGGAGCCAATTCTAAAAAGCATCTGGTCATCATACAAATGCATAACATGTTCAATAATGTAGTATTTTCTTCTTGGGAGATAAAAGCACTTCACTAAAATGATTGGATTGCATCCTTTTTATAAATTTAAGAGAATTAAAGTCGGTTTTGTAGTTAACTTACCTCAGTGCTTGGCAAATTCATATCTGTTTTAATTGATCATTTATTTTAGTGTCTGTCATGTAGGTAGCCAAAGGAAACCTTTCCTTAGATGAACACAGCACCTCCATCCCATGTGTTTGGCTTCCCCAGTAAGTAGAGAATGTGATCTGCAGTTCACTGCAGCTTATGCAGATATACTGAAGCTGAATATCTAAAATAATTCTGGAACTAAACATATGCTGAAAAATGTCACGTTTAAAATACCAGTAACACCATTTCATTATTTGGCTTTTTTTTTTTTTTTTTTTTT
>VXAA01004609.1:22677-33800 GCA_013399115.1 Anseranas semipalmata | reverse complement strand
GGAGAGGGGGGGAGAGGGGGAGAGAGAGAGATGTTTGTGAGACTTTTCCCTACGTGGCAAAGTGTTCTTAAATTTATGGATTTGTTTTACTCGTAGTAGTTGTAATTTTTGTATGATCTTTACATTTTGTCTGACTATATAGGGGATCTAGGGGTAATATGGACTGCAATTATTTATGTAACTAATAAAAGAAGTGTAGAGATGTAAACAGATATATTACTTCCCAAGTGTCTTGTCTTTGAATAATGCTTTTTCATCTCAAACTCACTAGCGTGTTTTTATTATTTTTTTTTTCCAAAAGACAACCTTATATTAGGTTGTATATTTTCAACTCTGTGGAACCTGTCCTCGATATTTTTGTTTTGATAATTAGCAGATCTTTCCAGCTTATGAATTTTATTACTTTGCCATCTGTTGGAGATTGGTACTGAAGACACTAAGTAGTTGTATAAAGCTAGGTATCTCACTACTGTTACGTTAATGAAATTTATTATACTAAAATATCAAAAAGACTATGTTTAACACATTTGCAAGCTATGTTGTGATTGTAGACAAATTTTGAAGTAGTCATACAATGAAAAACACTTAATGTTCAAAATGAAATATTAGAGATGCAAAAGTGTTACCTCGCAAGAGGAATTAGAAATTCCTCTTAAATTCAAATCCCTTTTCTCTCCTTCCAAAACACCACCCCGCACATTACAACAAAAATGGTTAACTCTTCAGTGAGACTTCAGTTTTGGGGAATAGCTTTAAAGCTTGTTTTAAAGCACCATGGAACTGGAAATGTGCATTTGGAAATCGCATGATACGAGCCATCATTGTCATAGCAAACGCTGCAACCTATCCATCCCTTTGCTCTTTATCTCTTTAATTTATCTACTTTTTTTATCCTTGAGAAAAACAATCACAGAAAAGATTTTTACTTATTAAACAATAAAAAAATTGGGTCAAAATTAATTTGCTGAAGCTGTTTTCATGCTCCAGTAGTGGAACTCTAAGAAGCCTGAATACAGGCAAGGATGCAAATGGGAGCAATGAAGGAAATAAGGGAAATGAGTCTATCTTATGTGGAGGAGAGGGGGGGAACAGAGAACGCTTATTTAGCCTGGAAGTATAGGGCAGGAAAAAAGACTACTTTCAGAAACGGTGACTTCTCCAGTCCTGCTTACTGGTGAAATTAGGACCACATCACTTCTGTTGAGATGATCTTTATTTGTCCAGCAGGACAAAGACAAACATTTAATTCATCAGAGTTCACCATCATGTGTCTGTAGCTTTTCAGCAGCCTTCTGTATAATACTAGGTCTGTAATAAAGTAAAATTAATTGCCTAAAGACAACTGGTTAATCTAGGGCTTGCCATCACCCTTGTTCATTCCTTGATGTATATCAAATATTGTTCCATGGTGAAAATCTATCTGTTCTGAGAACACTGAATGATCCTAGGAAACACTAGTATATAACATTAGCCTCCAAATAATCAGGGAGGGAAGGCAGCACAAAATTGGCTCTAACAGCCTATCCTTGAAAGTCATATTCTCTCTGTAATTGTGCTGTGCATCTCTAAGCACAGTTGGGAATCTTTACTTTCATTTCTAATATTCCCTTTGATTTTATGTCTCTGGATTAAGTAGCGGATGCTTCTGCCTGTGGCTTCACCTTCTTTTTTATTTTTTTTTAAACATATCAATTCTGATATAATAGTAGGACACATCTAATATTCATTCTTTACAGGCTTTGTTTTAGAGGCTTGGTGCTATCCATATATCAAAAGTCTCTTTCTTCAAGATTGTCTAGAAAATAACTTGCATAGTCTATAAAATTTAAGGGCCTAAAAAGGATACATGAGTTAATCAATACTACCTTTGTTGCTACAAGTAACATCTTGTATTTTGGGAGAGATTTCTACATTTAACATTGCGTAGCTGCAAGATGGTGTGGCATTACAAAGTGGGGAATGAAAATGTGTGTTACATTGTTCATCTTCACTGCTGAAACATTGTATTTTAGGAGAGAAAAAAAGCATAGTCATTTTTTGCCTGTATGTTAGTTATTACTTCTATAGTTATTGTTTGAGGTCCCAACCGAAATCAAGGTTTTATTTTAATAGATACCGAATTTACACATAGCAAGAGACAGTATGTGCCGAGTAAAATTTACAATAGGCTTCAGAGAAAAAGTACAAAAGGTCAGAGAAAGGAAATATTGTTATCTAAGTTTAATGAACAGAGAACCAAAGTACAATGAACTGAAATAATTTCCCCCCAGTTGCTCAGCAGGTCTACAGCAGGAATGAGAACATCTGCATCTTATGAGACCTGATGGCTTGAGTAGCAAGTGTGTGTATGTATATTTTAATGGAATTGTTTATTGAAGGTCTTTACAATTCTTACATGAAAGAAGCTGTAGAAATAATGCAGTTTGTAACTGGGTAACTTGAAAAGCATCTCAGCATGGCTCAGGGATATAAGTTGAAGGTGAGCTTTCCCCTAATAGAAGTAAATAATAGAAGTAAATGGTGACTAATTGCTGGCTTGGGAGAGAGGAAGGAGTAGTCTGCAGTGTGATACGAATGGTATTTCAGAGTTGCAAAGATGATATCCCATGGAACGGGGAAGGGAGTATGGAAGTACATTTTAAATAATTGCATTTGTCTTTTTGGTGAGGGTGTCTTGATGCAAGGTCTTCAAATCATAGTAAATTTCAGTTTTATGGTTTCTGTATTTCTTTTGATATGTTAGCGTAGTGATTTCTCAAAGCACCAAGGTTAATGTTTAGTGCACGGAAGCAGCTAAAAGTTTGTTAAGGGCTGGGGTGTGGGGTATGTGTGTGCAGAAAGTCAGTGCATTTTTGATTTATTCTTCCAAACCAGTAAAAATTTCTCAGGACTCTCACAGCCTCTAAATCTCCAATGTTGTTGGGATTATAGCGTCATAGAAAGGTATGAAGTTGGCTGCTTCTAAAGTACATAGTGGTGACTCAGACTGGGTGTCTAGGAATACGAGCTTCCCCTTGGACCATGGTACTGGTCCCTTGCTCATGTGGTAGGATACGTGAAGATAGGCTTGCAGGTGTCGGCCACGGTAGCAGCACACCGCCCGACACTAATTTCAGTGCAGAAGGCTTTTTGCCCAATAATATTTAAGTGCTTCCTAGAGTGTGCAAATACAGTTTAATATCTAATAGACTTAAACTTTGGTGTGTATTTAGCTTTCTTCAGCAGAGTAGAAGTTCATTTTTTTTTTTTAATCTAAAAATAAGTCCCTCCACAAATGTATCAATGTCTAGAAATGTTCGTTTGGACAGAAAATCCCTCTGCAACCTAAACAACAACACAACAAGGAGTTGGCTTTTTGCATTTAATTTCCAGGTATTTCTTCAAGAGGAGAGGAAAAAAAAGTCTTCTGCTAGCTAATGTCAGACCCTGTTGGTGTTAGTCTGACTTACTTTGGAAGATGTGATGGTCTGTGTGGACCATGTCCCATGCAAATTAATTAAATGTTTCCTATATACTAAAATTGCTGCAGAAGGAGGTTATTCAAGAGCATCACTTCATAACATGTTTTTGCCGTGTTAATTGTATGGTAGAAGACTTGATAGAAGACAATATTAATAACAAAGAGTAACTTTCTTCCAAGTGTTGTCTTACGGTTTCCCCGTGTTAATAGCGTTTCCTTAGAATCGCCATTTTTCTTCTCTCTAATGCTGTATAGAGACATGCTGACTCCTGTATGCACACAAACACACGCACATGCACATACTTCTGCACAAGCACCTGGTTTTCTGCTCAGCATGATAGGCATTGCAAATAAGCTATGAGGTTTTCATGGTAAAGCAGCCTAGGTGTCAGTCAGACTCTTTGCCCTGAATTTTCCAAACACAATGAACACGAAGAGATGACAAATACTCCTAGTGGGAAAAATTGGCTTTGAGTTTTTCTTTTGTTAGCAAAGACAATTTCAGTAGCGAGAAATGAGGCAAATGTAAAGTGTATCTGCCAATTGCCTGACATTTCGGAGTTCCAGAAAGAATGTACTTGAGTGGGGGGAAAAAAAAAAAAGCTGTGTGCTAAAATACCTGGTGTTCACAGCCAATGCATCTTCTCAGACAGAAAAGCTCAAGAAACCCATTGTCACTGTAAACAATTCATTCTCCAGTGATTTTTCTATAATAATGCTTTCCTAAGTCTAGCTATGTTATGTGAAACTACCCCTCATGAAAAATGTAGGAGATGTCAAGTTGTCTTACGATACTAACTCATGCTAAGCAGCTGAACAATGTTTAGTGAAATATTTAGGTAAAATCTACAAAATGCTGTTAGAAATATCATTTGACGAAGGCAGGGGCAGCCTTCTGCCTGCTTGCTGTGTTGTGTTATTGAGTATTATCTGAACAAGCTGGATTTTCTCGTCGTCTTTTGCACGGTGCCCACAAGTAGGGCCTGGACAAAATACCCAGCACCTCTGAAATTCAGAGGTTTCATAAGTGATGCAAAACATGTATATGAGTGATAATTTTTTTGTTGTTGTTGTGCCTGCCAACCTTACTGTGTGTGCAATGCACCTGTGAATCCAGGGAGAAGCTCTGATTACTGGGATAACACTGTCGGTATAGAATTACTGTTATTCCTGTTGATTGTCTAGGACATGCAACATATCCTCTTACTAGTTTGTGTTTTTTTTTTGTTTTGTTTTGTTTTTGTTTTTGTAAAATACCCTTGTCTTCTGCACTGACAGAAAGATTATTCTTGTAAATATAATACAGTACTATAACTATTGGGATGCATCTATTTATATTCATGGGAAAAACATCATTTTCCTTTCTTCCTTTTCTCTGTAACACACTCAGGCATTATTACATTATTTTACTTTATGTCTATATTTTAATGTTGTCTCATAGAATTCTATGTAAGGTTTGCTTTCCTTCTAACCTGCTGCTTGAATAGAAGCTCTTCTTGGGGATATGGCTACGTGCTAGGGAATTTGGACAATGCATTTTGATCAGTTAAATATTCACCTGAGATCAAATGGGAAGATACAACCCTGTTTAAACAGACATTAAAATAAAATGTATTTTTCTTCATTTCCATGTATTCTACATTATATATAGTTTTTTTTTTTTTTTTTCCCTTTGGAAAGTGTGTTTTCTCATTCCATGTTAATAGCAAGAAATTAATTTAACAGTGTAAATAGAAAGCTTTGAGACTAAAAGGGACCCAGGACCCAGATTAGTTCCCTACTCTGTTGTAGAATAATCATTCTGGCATTGATGTCTGCAAACAAATCTACTTGTGCTTCCACCTATGTTCTCCTTTCTCTGCTGTTCTCTCTTTCTCATCTCTTTCTCTCATCCCAGTGCCCAATCATATTTGTTTATCGGTAGGTTCATTTTCTTTGAAGTTTTCAAGAAGCAGAGTCCCAAGGAGCTAATGTTACTTAATGTAAGTCAGGTATTAAAGACATTTAAATCATTAATCAAAAGAAAATATACACAAACATGTGTGCCCTGAAAGGGATTGTGCAGATTTTCTTTTTTTTTTTTTTTTTATAACTCTCTGGATTTTGTGGTTTAATTAATATTATTGTATAGGGAGATAGAGTCCAGGGAGACAGAATGAAATGGCAGCAAGAATTTCTCAGGAGCGGTGAGGAATGAGTTGTCATATGTGACGTTTCATTTCTGGGTAGCTGAAGGTAGTAAAGGACAGGCTGCTGGCTCAGACGTTAATCTTCTCAGCTGTATCTATAAATGAAATGTCATGCTTAACAAGTCCTCCTTTACTGGTATTTTATCTTAGCTCTTCCTGATTAAAACTGATGCTTGTGCATGTATGTATAAATTGGGGATAAAAAGATCTACATGTTATGGATGTCCAGAGGTTACTTTCACATGCAGAGTACCCAATTTCAAAGTGCAGAGAGAAAAGGAAAAAAATAAAAACCGTAGAGCACCTGTTCTTAACAAACATGACAACCTGCCAGCATTTCTTCTTGAGATGTGCTTAAGACTATGACACAGATAACCAGAAATTACTGTGCACTGGGATAGCAAATTAAAATTCAGAAGTCAGCGAGGCCACAGGATATTGGATTTAAGACCATGACGAGGTTGTCAGTGTTGATGACATTTTGTGGTTGAGAAAATATATTGCTGTACTCGATGCGTACACTGATAGCATCCAATATTTGGATGCTAAAACTGGGCAAAAGTCTAAGTCAAATCCGTATGAAAAATTGCTATTGTAAGTGATTGAGTATCCACAGTTAATCAACCGCAGGGATCAGAAGCAAGTCAGAATGTATATACTATGAAAGAAATACAAGAAAATATCTGGAATAATTTCTTATTTCAGATAGAAGAAAATATCTGAAATGGTACTTAAACATGCAGTTTGCTACAGTTCAATGCAGTTTCACTACAGTTAAAAACTGTTGCAGAGACAGCAAATGAGGAACTTAGGCTCCTTTTGACTTTTCATGGGAAATGTGCATTTGAAAATCTTTAATTTGCATTAATCAGCCACGTTGAACTTCAGCTATTTGTGATGTGTGACATGTTCCCTGTCTTTTTGTACAGGAACAAAGGTGGCCACAGTAAATATTTCCAGAGTTCAAAGTGAAAACAAGGAGGCAACTTTCAACAAATCCTGTACTTTTCATGAAGAAAAATTACACAGATAACAGTCAAACTCCCAGAAGAAAAATTGATGGAGAGCCATTAAATGCAAAAAATGCCACCTGAAGCCCGAGAAGTTCCTTAGCTGCAGACCGGTGCAAGCTGAATGATTTTCCTGGCAGGTATGACTATATGCTTACCCTGTTCTTGAGCTCCTCCCTGGCACCCTTCTTTTGCTACTATCAGAGACAGAATAACAGCCAAAGGACCTTTAGGGTCTGACGCCTGAAGTATATTATTTGGGTATATTTTTAATTTGAAATTGGAAACTGAACATTCAGGAAACAGACCTGGTTGGGAGACACCCACGATCTGCTTTCTGACCAAGTTGGCTTTACCTTGCCACGTACCTCAGTGAGTGTTGCTGCTGGGGTTAAAAAACACCCACACGGTACAGTTTGGGGTTTTCTAAGCATTGCAGATTTGTTTTAGGTCTACTCAGAAGAGGTAAGTTAATGTTATTTCTCAGAGCATAAGTTAAATACCTGTTCATCAGTTCATACCTGTGTGTGTATGTAAGGGTATGTATGTGTATGTAAACACACACACCTAATTCATCAGTTTTGGCTTGGCATTTAAGTCAGTCTGAATCCCCCAGGCTAATCAAGTACAACATCTTATATTTTCTTATCCTTTGAACAGGTGTTTTTTGGGTTGTGTTTTTCCCTAAACCAGATGCTTTACAATATGTATCAGTAAACTGGGACAGAAAGGCAAAAACGTCATGATCCTGGCAGGATATTTTTTGGGAGTGTTTTATGGATAACAGTATGAGACATGACTGACATGTTAAAGCATTTTGTCCTTTGCCTCATCTAACTTAATCTTTTGCCTTAAAAAGGGCAATATTTCTGACAAAACATAATCTCCTATCATTTCTGGCCACACATCCAACCCATAATGTTATCTGACAGTAAATACATAACCTCATCAAATCACTTATCTTCCCATGTTTCAGCAATAATTTTGAGGGAATCTGAATAAATTACATCTCAAATGGTACAGCTGCTCTCCAACAGCAGAACTAATGAATTGTCATGACTGGGAGACAAGGAGAGGTGCCTTGCATCACTAATACGAGACAGCTCACAGGATGATGCCTGATCGGGTTTAGTCAGCATCCCTAATTACACGCTGAGAAATTAGAGCCAGTTGCAAGTTAATAGCTGGTAAACACCTCATGACAATTTATAGCAAGAAAGGACTTGCCCTACAGTTTAAGAAGGGGATGGGAAGAATGCATCGTGCTGCTCTGCTGACCCTCCAGTGGTGACTGCCCAACCTAAATTACTCTAAACATCTGGCCCTAGCTACTGCTGAGGCTTTTAAAACCTCTTCATATCTATAGCTTGTGAATATCAGTGGTCTTCTGGCCGTTCGTTTTTGTGTTCAGAATGCCTTTGGAACATTTCCATTTTACACTATTTTTGTACAGACACATTAACACTTTAAAGGCAAGTCCAGTCAGTCGTGAGCGAGAATCCCATCATTCTTTTCCATAAACTCTGCTCCTCAGCTAAGTAGACAAGGTTGTAATAAAAAAATGGCAGTGGTGCAATGGTTATAGCAACGATAAAAATTGTTTGCTCTCCGTTTTTATCTGAAGATACTAAATCTAGCACACAAGTTGCACGTTTAGAATGATTTTGAGTGAATTGTGAATACCAGTCCTGTCTACAGAGTTTTAAATCAATCCTAGTGCTCTGTAAAAGCAGGAGTACCTTGTCAGGTTTGAAAATGTTAATGGACTAGCTGGCAGGCATTACTTGAATTAGAATTTGAGAATTTGAATTTCACTGTGCTCATTTTTTTTTTTTTTCTTTTTCCCCTTCCTCCTTAAAGGTAGCCTGCATAAATTGTCTGGTAAGCCAGACCAAGTATTTCATAATGCAGATCTCTGATACACAAACTAAGGTGAAAGCAGTGAGAAAGGTAGGGAAAGACACTAAATATAGAATGAATTCAAGTGGGGCTTAAATTTGAAATACTATGCACTCTCCTGCACTGCTTTAATGCTGCTTAATATTTATGAACCCTGGAATTTTCCTTCCAGGCCTGTTGCAGTATTCATCCTCTCTGCTATGCAAGAAGCACAGCAGAATCTAAAATTCGTGCATGTCTTAATACTCTGATACTGGCCTGATAGTGAAATGCTCGTTCTTGCTTTGATAGCCACATTCTGGGAAGAAAAAAAGTTTAAAGATCCAAGAAAAAAAAATACCTGCATTCATGATTTCAAAGCTGAAGAAAGGTCTTTATACTGATAAACTCAAGTAACTCAATTTGTTTAATTTATCGAGATGACAACTTACAAGGAATTTGATTTCTATTTTGTGAGTAGTTTATCATTGACAAAAAAGAGGGTTGATGAAGGGGCCTCCAGTTTTTCAGAGAGGGGCATGATGTGTCTTGATTTATGGACAAATTCTAATGAGATAGTAGACTGAAATATTTAACCTGTTGAAAATAATGAAACCACCCGAACAGCTTGAGGAGTCAAAGTGCAAGTTTCTGTCTCTTTTCTTCTTATCATAACTGCCTTCTGGAAATTGTACTTCATCAAAAGATGAATGGATATTGAGAGGGAAACTAAGTGCAGTATAAGGTTAACTTCTTTGTTTGTATTACCCTTTGATACATTTGTTTGACTGGAAAGTATCTTTAAAAGGTGTAAATGATAATGGAAAGTTAAGGTGCTGGACTAGAAGACTGCATTTTTATTAACTATAAATATATACTGAGCTTGGTATGATTTTTTTATTTTTTAGAAAAATAAAATAAAAGGTATTGTAACGGAATTTCTTGTTTCTTCCTACTGAGTTGCTCTCAGTTCTGGTGGCGTTGAAAGTGACACAATATTTGTATTTGAATGCAAAAGAATCTCAGTTTTCAGAGAATCCTGTAAACCTCATCAGAAATATCTCAAATTAGGCTTCTGCATGAAGACTTATTCTGCGTGGAAGCCTTTATAGGAATACAGATAGCCGTAAAAACTTAAAATAAAATGTATATTAAAAAAAAAAAACTTTCTAATTTAGAAAATGAAAAGTATAGAGATTAAGTTTGGTAATGCATTCAAACTTCAGAAAGTCACAGATACGCTTATCATTAGGTTGCTATTTGTTTCCATGTACGTAAACTTTTCACAGGAAAACCCTATTTATGTATTCAGCTTGAGGGGGGAAAAATAAATCGCTGCTTAACAGCTTTTAAAGTTTCATGTAAGAAAAATTGCACCTATTCATGCTGTGGAGGAGAAAAAAAACGAATTCTAAGCAGCAGACAACATTACCTTTTTCTTTGCAAGTGCTCATTCATACTCTCAAAGACTACAAATACAAAACATGAATAAATAGTTACTCTTGGCTATTAGTTTTGACTTCTTTTGGAAATTTTTGGCCACTTTGTTCTTATTTTGCAGTGAGGTCGGTGAAAAACAGAAATGCTTTTTCATAGACATTTGACTCTTGTTTGACTCTTGTCCCAAAAGGCTCTTGCAAGATGAAATTCATTCCCATCAGAACATCTTCCAAAATCTTAAATAAGAGAGGAATTCGTAGTGCTTTGCAGGTACGGGAATTTGGAAATTCTGTTGTTGCCATCTATCGGTGGGAATATATGAATATACAAATATACATTGGAAAGTTAGCTTTTTAGAAGATGTTTTGTCACCCTTTACCAGCTGTGATATGCACAGAAGATATGTTATATATACTTGAAAGCCTCTTATCAGAGAGTAATACAGACTAATATGCATTTTGCAATTTTTTTTTTTTACAGGCGGTGTACATTTGGTACCAGCTGGATGAGTGCCTATATACATTGATAAAGCAATTCTCAGCATCCACTGGGAGCATTACAACATCCACCATGGAAGCAGAGAGAGGTCAGAAATGCCAGTGAGTTGAAATGTCGCTGTGGGAAAAAAAGGTTACCTTTGCCAAAATTCATGAATGACATTTTTCATATGTCCAGCTCTATGTAATAAAATGAGTAACAGATCACAGATAAAGCAGTTCTCTTCATAGTAATGTGCCTTGGTTGTGAGAAAGCAAAATACTTGCATGGACTTGTGACTTTTGTTCAGAAATACAAAGTGCTTTTCATGACCATCTCTTTGCAGACCTCACGACACCTTGAAATCAAAGCACAGGCTTGCTGGATAGCTTGCTTTCATGTTTTCCTCAGCGGTACTTAATGGTATCTACGCTGACTGAATGCAACATGTTCCAAAGTGTGGTAAAAACGAGGCCTTTATCAACCAGCTTCAGAGAGATTTTCTATCTAATTTACCTACTCTGAATTTTTATACAGAAAGGAAAGATCATCATTCATTAAGCTCAACAGCACTAGCTAGAAGGGATCACCTACAAAATTCACTGCTAAGGTTACAGTGTCACAGGAAGGTAGCAATTGCGTAAAACAACAAAAATACAACCCCCCCCC
>VXAA01004609.1:0-22666 GCA_013399115.1 Anseranas semipalmata | reverse complement strand
CCCCCCCCAAAAAAAAAAAGTCAACTTTGTTCAAAATCCAGATAGCCAGTTTCATGTGGAAGAGTATTTCTTATGATGAGCTTGATTTTTACCAGGCATCCAGCACTGAGCAAGGAATCTGGGTGTAGGAATCCAGGGATGAAGGATGCTGCTTTCTCGGTGGGCGCTTCCTCCAGGCTCACACGCAGTGATGCAGGCTGCGAAGGCCTTTGGCATTGATGACTGCTTGTGGCACATGAAAGATCTCTGGCTGTGTGATGAAGGGTGATTTAAAAGTGCTTGATAAACAAACAAAAGTACTTTATCAGTGTTTTAAAAAGCAGTTGAAATAATTCAGGGTGATGCTGTATGTTCAGACAATAAAGAAAGCCTCCTGGATGAAATAAAATCCTGGTGCAGTGCCTGTCAAATCCTTTGGCACCACCAGGTTTTCAAACATTTCACTTCAGTTTGCACTTATGCTAAAGAATGTTTAAATGTTTCCATCTTCCTTATTTTTTTTTCCAGTCTGGCCCAATAATATGCCTCTATGGTCTTATGCCCTGTGACAAAAACCTGCTCTTTGCCTGCCCTTGAAGCATGTGTCCCGCAGCCATTACCAGTTCCTCACTGTAAAGCATCATTGCTGCAGAGTCCATTTCTAATGATGTGTTGGTTGTTTGTTTTCTCCAGGAGCTGATGTGCTGCTGCTGTTCCAGACCTCTCTCAAATGTTCAGTAGGATGATGAGATGAGTACCTGCCTATTTTCACAGTCTGTATAATCTGTAACGTTTCTGCAGATGGTGCGCTACGCAGTCCTTTGAGGTACATGTGAAATGGTCACGAATGATGAGGAAGGAGTGCTGGAAAAAATAGAGATTAAAAGTTCCAGCTGTTTCCACTACCATCCCATTTTTAAACCTGGTTGGGCAAGAGAGAGCATAGCAAGGGGAGGGGAAAGAGAGAATTTCAGGATGGCAAATGTTCCTGTGCCAGTAACATGCTATTTTTTTGAGCTCTGAAAGAACTCTTCTGTAATGCAGAAATGAAGTGCTTTACCCAGCGGAAAATAAGTGTTCCTGCTTTATTGTTTTTGGCAGGAGTTGGTGGTTCATCATTTGGACGCATCAGGTACTTTCTTTGTGACTATAGTATAATTTAAAATGACAATGTTTCAAATGTTGACAAAATGATGAAGTACTGATCGGTGGTGGAAATCTAGCAGGGGGAGGAAGATTCATCCAGGCAATATTGTCTTGACAGTGAGCTGGAAGAGCACTTTGCTTTTAGCTAACTTACTTGCTGTGCTCTGTCTTTGTAGATTCACCAGAAGGGGAACTAGAAACTGTGGATGCGTTCTTGAAATATCTCTAATTTGTGTTTTGGTATTGTATTGGTAACATTCCCTGCTACCAACATTTTTGAATACTTATTTATGCAGCATTGTCCATCACTTTGGAAACAAAATCAAATCTAGCATGTATTTGCGGTGGTTGTGGTATTTATCTGCCCATCTGACAAGGGGATGGGGAGGCACAACTTAAAACTCAGCTGGTTTAAGTTGTCACAACTGCCTTTTGGACTCTCAGATAGCAGAGAATATAGCCTGCATTTCAGGGATGTGTGCTCTGCCCATCTTTCCCAGCCCAAGAAATTCCTTTTTATGCACAGCAGTTGCAGTGCAAGCGCTGACAAATATTGCTAACCCACATAATAATATGGAGTAGTTATGTATTTATATGTGCACACTTGTGGTTTGTTTCTGACAAAATGATTTGTTTTTAGAATATCAATGTGGGCTTCACGAGCTAGCACAGCTTTGGTGTGAAATGCCTAAAAACTCTCTCTCTAGCACAAATCAGATTATAATTTTCTGAACCCTCTTTTTGTACCTGAACGTTATGGACATGTGAGTGAAATGTATGGACATATGGAGCACTGAAATGAGTAGATGGGAAGTGCATTATGACAAAAACACACTGAGCTGGTCAGTGCTGGTAGTGCACGGTACGACAGGACCGACTGGCTGACAGCTTGCGGCTATCTCCATTCTTGAGATAGGAGCCAGGGTGACAACTCTACGCAGCCCCAAAATCCCATACAAATTTTCTCATGAAGAATTGAGAAGGACTTTGAAGATAGGAGTGAAGACAGATTGTGTGGTCAAAAAGAAGGACTTTTTAAATTGTTTTCTATGGAGTGATAGCATATGTTATTAATCTGTTGATTAAACTAGCTAAAATGCCTTCAGTTCAGCGAGGACTAGAATCGATTGAGATTCCTGAAGTGTGCAAGCACATACCAGACAAGCGCTATTGAACAATTTCACCTATCATCTCAGAAACTGGAGCTACTTTGAAACGTAATGCAGCTGTTTAGGCTGAAATTAGTACGGAGGCATAACGTGTCACTTTTTCTTAAGTCACTTATATGGCTAGTCTCATGAGAAGCGATGAAAGCAGGATTGAGACGTGCTCCTGATGATCGCTCACTGTGTCTCTTGTGTCCTGATTTTTGTGTAAAATTGCTCTTTGCTTTTTGATCTGGCTTATGGCAAACCTGCACTGTTGGGGCTTGTGTGCTGTACATCCATTGCACCTCGATTTTGCTCCAAGTCTGAACTTATCTTATTATTTTCCTGAATAACATATTTCTAAACCTAAGCAAATTAAAGTGTCAAATTCCCAGATCTAAGGCACTTTGAAACACAACATTTGGGGAAAAAATAATAATAATTTAAGTCTGTGCTGTGGGAGACTCAGACTTCCTGTACTGGCTTCCAGGTAGCATTTCAAACACTTTTGAGAAAGTCAGACTGGTGTGGCTGGTTAGCAATGCGTTGTTGAGGTGTAAAGTCCTATTTTTTTTTGCTGCTACCTTTCAGCCTATGGTTTTGATCTTTTGTGGAGGTGTGCCAAACAGAAGAGGTGGCCTGTAATTGTGGGAGATTGCTGCAGACACTTATCTCTGTGGGTGTTGTGCCTGTTCTTGGCATTATTGCAGTAAAAACAGGTATCACTTTGATCTGTAGTGTCTTCCTAAGACAAAAATACGTGCACCACTTACCTTTTCAGTATTATTGATTCATTTCTGTGTTAGCTGACTTAGTTTTTTTTTTTTTTTTCTTTTTCAGCCGATCCTAGGATTGGCTACGACATAGCAAAGTTGTACATTATCAGTTACACGCTCTTTAGCAGAAGTGAGCAGATCTGAATGAGCTGAACTTTGTTCTGCATAATGTGATTGGAGCGATAAATCATTTCCATTAATTAAGAAAAATCTAAAAATCCAGAGCTCCCCAATTCAACAGCAATAGGTTATTCAGATCTTATTGCACTGGCTGCATTTCATGTCTTGTATTACTATTTATTTGTTTATTTATAATTCAGACTGTTCACAAACAGGTGCCTGTTTTGTCCAGGCAGTCATTTCCTAATCCATATGAATTGGGAAGCCAAACTGGTACAAGCAGACTTCATGCGAGTCTGGAGAGAGGGCTTGCACTATATAACACATTGGGACTCTAGAAACCTGCTCTCGGTGGTCATCTTGTGCAAGCACTTCTAGTATGATCTTACTTAATCCGTTAATCAGTCTGCGAGATCCACATCTTACCAAGACTAATAACTGTATTTCTGTTGATTTTGGTGAACTTTAGCTTCCGCATCCACTAAGTGTGGCCATTGTTACTATTTTTCCTCATTTCTTTCTGTAATGCAGTAACATACATTTAGGCATCCGGGAAGCATCAAAAAGAGTGGCTCTGGTGGCACACGAGTAATGCTGATGATGATAGAAGAAAACAGCCTTTTGAAGGTCAAGTTACTGCACATCCAGAAAGCATTTGTCATGCCTTGAGAATTGATCCAAAATCTGATCAATCTCGGGCAATAAATCATGACAAAGTACACGTTAGAATGATCCCTTACTGAAATTCCCAATGGAACTGATTTTCTTGAAGCAGACTTAAAATATTGTATTAGCAATAGGACTGGCATGCTGGAAGGAGGCTTGCTAGAATATGTGCAAAGGAAAACAAAATTTGGGGTGCAATGCAAGAAGTATAAATGATATAAAATATATATCTTTCCCTCCATACCCAACCATCATCCTCCCGGAGGTGGCAATGGTGGAGCGGTAGGAAAAATGTCGGGATAGGAGAAAGAGCACTATGTACATGGCTGGTTCCATACAGACATTAAAGCTTCTCTCAGCACTGTGGAAAGCTGGATCGATCTTCAGATGCGTAATTATAAACGGTAACAGTACGGACCTCATTTTGAAGGTGTTAATGTTAGTATTTTATATTACATAACCAAAAAGAAATGCAAACCAACTCCATAAAGACGGTAAAATAGAAAGGAAGGAGGTGACTGAGTCCTGATTGTTGCTACCAGCTTGGAGCTCTTTATAGTGCAAACTTAAGCGAAGTTGGGGAGAAAAAAAAAAAAAAAAAGATTGTTTGTCTGTCATAAAACTAAGTGTATTTGGTAGTGCCAGTTGTTGAAAAATAATAACAAATAAATCTCTTGAGAAACTGTGTAAAAGTCTTTGTAAAAGTATTAGATTTATTCCAGGAATTCTCTGGGTCTAGAACATTTAATTGCTTTTATTGTTTATAGTTCAAGGTAAAGGGGCAAAGAAGCTGTCAGTAGTTTGTTCCTTAGCTGTGTCATTTTGCATAGTGAAGTCGATGTCCTACGTAAACCGAGAGAAAGCAAAAAGAAAGCTTTGTCTGGTATTAGCTAGGATTAACCAGCGAACAAAAGAAAGATATTCCGGGCGGTGGGGGAACAGTAAAGAGCTAGTACAGCTCTTCTCCCCTGAACAGAGAATAAGACGTAATGTTAAACCCTGGCAGGTCTGATCTGTGCCTATTCAACCTCTTTTGGCTTTCATGGTTAGTGCTAACATGAGCTGGAACTGTAATAGCTGTAGGGTGGAGGAGGAGGAGGAAAAATCTTCTGCTATAGCTTTCGGTTTGAAATTATTTTCAGCCAGAAGAATGCTGAATTTAGTACACAATACAATTCCTGCTAAGCAAAGGGGCTGGCTTGGAAAGAAAGGTGGCTGAGACTGACAGCAGTGTAGCATAAGAGAAATTTAAAGTGCAGCTTTGTAAGCCACATGTTTCTCTTGCTACTGCAGTTTATCTATAATACTTCTCTTTCTTATTTAGAAAAAAGGAGTATGGATATTTTTTTCTCCAGCTTTCTTTTGCTGTTTGCTCACTCACCTTTATTCAAACCATTTATTTTCAATAGCTCTTTCTGTTTCTGTCTTTCATCCATGGCAATGAAGGGCCAGCGTCTCTGTGCAAAATTAGAGGTAGGTGCAAATCCACAGCAATTGTTAGAAATGGATATTATTTGCCTGATAATGATGAATTGATAGTTCCTAGCAGTGGATCATTGATATGGTGTCAGCCACGGGCAAGTGGTGATCTGTAAGTTCTGTCATGCCAACACGGCCTCAAAATCTTCAGATCGTGTACAGCTTTATCGCAATTCCAATCCTTATTCTATTGGCTATTATGTATTGGGCGTTCTTCTTTTTCATCCTCTTGCTTTCTCAGAAGAGCTAAGATCTTTGATACTTCCATTTGCTTGCTCTGTGACTGGATCAGATGAACCAAAACCCACGGGGCTTTGAAATGAGAGCAGCGTCGAAAGATCAAGATTACAATCGGGTAGAAAGGACATACGTTTGTCTGTCGATTGATTGGTCTGGTTTTGATGTTGACATTTGCTGGTATAAAAGTATAAGGAAGTAGCGATGACATTTTCAGCAACGTGCTGCAGAAATAGACAGGGTGAATCTTGTTGTTTGGTTTATCATTATGCAATGTGGCTTTTGAGCCCTCACTTCTTCATCCATGCTTCCCTTCTGCTACCGTCTCCCTTACAGCCTCTGCTGTTTTAACAGAAGCAATCTTTGGGGCAGCTTTAAGCTGAAGACAACCATTGCTTTAGCTGCTGTTCTGTAGTACACCATGTTAACTGGGATTTCATGTTGTTTTCTTTTATATTTGTTTTGAGAGGGCTTTGGATCTTGTTAGAGGAGATAACTTGGCCTTTCACATAATGTGTCTTAATCTGGTGACGTTCAAGATCCTACACATCAGTAGGGAAAGAAGTTGTATGTAACTTAGACATGGCACTCATTCAGCTCTTTTTAAAATCAATTAACTAACTGGAGCGATTGGTTAGCTTACCGTGGCACAGCTGCATATCTCACAGGTTTCATATATTAACTTGATTTCATACATATATGTAGTATCTGAAATTGTGAAGTCTCTGAAAGTTTCTACCCGGTTTCTAATGAAAAAAGTTATTTTTTTGTACTGAATACCACTGTAAGATTTTTCTCTTGCAATACATTTCTTGTTTTCATGAGGTGGCAATCGGAGCTAAGTAGGTTTCTTTGCCTTAAAAGGGAACTTGCAGCCATAGTCTAATAAGCTTCTTGATTGGCAGACTAGATATGGGAAATGTTATTTGAATTAAGCACAGTTTATATTTTTATCCATTTTTATAGTAATTTCCAGAGGCTCTGCGTAGGTTTTAAGCTTCCTTTATAAAAGTACACGCAATAAAAATGTTGCTATTGCCAGCTTGTATGCCTGAAAGCTCATTGTTGTGTTTTTTTTTTTTTTTTGTCCTAACTTTATCAGTTTCTTTAATAAAAGATATTAACTCTCTTCACAGACTTGTCTCACACAGAGAAGAAAAATATCCCTCACTCCAAAGAAAACATCAGTTATATTTAATGATTATAACAAATCATTGTTAGAGAAGGCAGAAGGCAACTGGAGGAAAAATCTGGGTAGTAGAAGCTGTAAAAGCCCCTAGTTTCTCAGCCTTCTGAAAATGGATTTTGTTTTTTCACAGTCAAATTGAGTTTTGAGGAATACTTACGAGCAGCAAATTCACTCAATGTTAAACAGAGTTCAAATCTTTTTCTATTGAATACCAAATAAATACTAAACTAAATGCTAAATGGTCCTCAGCTGAGCACTCTGATCTTTCAAAGGCTCTGGTCACTGAGGCCAGAGGAGCTCAGTAAGCATCAGCAGGTTCTCAGCGGGTAAATGAAACGCACAAAAGATAGCAAGAAAATTTTCAAGGTTGCTCTTACCCATGCATGGGTGGAGCCGCTTTGCAGTAAGTCAGAAGATGGAGCGGCGGTCAGTGCTGGCAGTAGAGCTAAGCTGTACCGCAGGGGCTTGGCACACTTCAGAGCTCTGAAACCAGTTGCTTCCATACTTCCATACTCTGGGCTGTCCCACTGTAGAGAAGCTGCCAGTTGGGTAACACGTGCTCAATGGAAAGAAAGGGGTATGTATGTGACCCAGCCAAGCTTTGCATTAGCTCTGTAGGGGCAGAGGATGAGTACGCTAGGCAAAAGTAATGACCTTAAAGGTGGCAGACCTTAAGGCTTTCAACCGTGCATGTTCATAAAGTGGTTCAGAAAGGTTTGGCCAACAAGATAAGCTGTCACAAGGGTCTCTTCAATCTAAGGTTATTTCCTTCTTGAAGGAAAATTTCTAACCAAAAAAGCAGGATGGCCAAATTAAACTAGGTGTGTTCAGCATCAGGGATTATATTTCGCCATGTGTATGGAATAGATTTTGTTAGAGCGTGCCCCGTATTTGCAAATGGTCTTTTTAATCATAAAAAAGTGATGTTATTTCAAAATGTTTGCCGGGCACGTAAAGCATATAGAGTGAGAATACCTTGTTTCTTGCAGCTCGCCCATCATCTCCCCAGAAATACATCTGCAGCCTGCCGAGAGCCCAAGGTTGTAGGTTCCGAAAAACTTTTAACAGCGTCTGATCGGCTGAGGGGCCGGACAGGTCAGCTGCACAGCTCAGGCTTTCTCTGCCTTGCAAGCAGAGGTAAGCGCCCAAAAAACTTGCATTCATTTTCTTTTTCTCAGGTGTAAAATACAGGATTTGTAATAGGTGGAGCTCCTGTCTTATCACGTCTTTCTTTTTCCCAGCTCAGCCACCTTCCTCCTCCTCTAACTTCAGCTGCTCCAAAGGCTGCTTGGAACAAAATGGTCTTCAATGACACGGTTTCTTCTAACACAAGCGAGGTAAGAGATGAATTACATGGGACAAGAAAGAGGCACTTCCTTAGCTAAGGAGGATTCGGTCTGGAACGTATCAAAGGTGGCAACATGTTAATGGGAGCATTGCCAAGGAGAGCCGCTTTACAGCAGTGTCTGTTAAGCAGCCAAAGCACGGTCACTCCTCCTTCCTTTAGCCAGGAGTCTATTTTGTGAAAGAAATTTTACAGAAGTTCTGTGCATCAGGAACAACGGTCACACACAACAATCTGCATTTCAGGCAGTTTGGGTAGTAAATAAATGTTATGACCATGTCACAGACTAGACATGTGAACATCAAGCCTTTAGGACTAGAAAAATTTAGCTTCCTGGTCAGCTATCGATATGTTATTCAGCTTCCTATTAGTGAGGTTGGAAATGAATACGTTATTTTTGTTATTTTCAGAAGGGGTTTAATATGTTTAAAATGACACTTGTGTAAGTAGTCTTAGACCTAAAATCTTGCTGCATTATTATTGTGAAATATAATTTCCATGAGCCCAGAACAACTGGAAAAAAAAAGTAGTTGCCGGTCCTATAGATTTGGCACTTACTTTTGTGCATACTCCTGACTGCCTAAATGAAATAATAAATATGACAGGATGGTTACAGAACAAGTCTGCATCGCCTGATGATGAAGGGCATGGTCCAATGCTCAGGCGTTCACTGAGCAGACCGCCCCAGAGGTGGTGAGCCACCAGCATGTCCCAGGGTATAGGACTCAGGACCATTCTCTCCTGGCGCTCGCTCTGGTTTGTCCGCATTTAGAGAAACATGTACATTGACGTAAGAAAATCTCCATAGCATAGGCTATTAAGATCAATTTTCCATCTGCTGCCTCAGTACAAAGGTTATATCATAGTACCTTCTTTCCCACTTGTGCAGCCTGCTTTGTGTTATATATTAATGCTAGAAAAAAAAAAAAAAAAACTGTCGGGGTGTGTTTTCTCTAGGGTGTACTGCTGTTTCCTACAAGCATCTCCCCTCTGTCTGGGCCCTGAAAACTCAGCGAATCCTGCATCTGAAACTAGTAGCCATAGAGACGCGCAGCTCTAGCAGCATGCTGCCTCTGTGCCTAGGCAGTATATATAATGAACAAGTCGTCAGTAAATTGAACATGTCGTATCTGATCTGTGCTGAGGTCCACACTCGCTTAAATATAGAGTGATGGTTTAAAGCCTCCACTTATGCTAACTGTGCTCCTTATGAATGTTGCTCACGCGGTCCTTACGTATTTGTCAGATGCTACCGGTGCAGTCCAACAGGGATTGCAGTATGCTCTGAATTAATCCAGTCTGAATCTGTGTGTGCTTATCCTATGCACTGAGAAATACATTAAGCCAAGCACGTATCCAAATTTATAAGCAGCGCAAGAGTCTACTTAAGCAAATATCATTATTTAAAAACAAAAAGGAGTGAAAAATATAGGCAAGGTTGGAAAAAACAAGCCAGACAGGTGATGTTCTCCACGGTTGCTAATTTGAAATCTCTAAGTTTAGAAAATCTACAGCTGAGGAGGATGGTCATGGGAGTCTAACAATGTTTTAGAGAGTGCTTCCCGGTTTGCTTCTCCGGCCTTCCCTTTATGTGAGTGTTTATCGTGGTGACCTCAGAAAACATGCATGCATGGGAGAACTGCAGTACCATTCCTGAACTATATCCCCAAGATGTACCAGCACTGCATGTTTCTTTTTGAAATGCTACTTGTGACTTTTTGTGTGGCAATTATCTGAAAGTATTTCTGATCCCTTCTTATGAAGGTTTTCTGTGAATGCTCCTTCTGCTTGCATATCGTGAAAAGCCTAACAATGTGTTTTACTCGAATCTCTCTTCCGCTATCTGCTTCCATCTCTGCTCCCAGCAGTTATAAAGGCAGGGTTTTTCTCCTGTCAGCGAAACACTTGTTGTCTATAGCAATTTTTTAGAGGAACAAGCTATTATACAAAGGCCAGGGAATTTTGTAAAGATCGTAATTGCCTAAAGGCTTCATTAACCTTTACAAAATGGTTGTTGCTGCATTGCATAACATACAATTAAATGACTATTAACAGCCAGAGCGATTAATGAACGTAACAACCTCAAGGTACCACAAATAGCGTTGATGCTTCCTCATACCAGGCTCCTATCACAAGTCTTAGTCCAGCAAACAAAGTTGAAATGAGATGCTCTGCCAGTGACAAAGCCTAGTTTGCGGTGTGCGCAATCCAGAAAGCGTATTTACCTATGTTGGTTAGCGTCTGACTGAACGTTACGGTGAGATGAGGTGGAATATCCAGCCACGACAGCGTCGCCCTCTTTCTGCGGGTATTCCAGAAATTGAGTTTTGCAAATAGTAACCGCTTAGAGTAATGAGTCCTGTCCCTTTTGTAAGAATAGATACCAGAGACCGGAATTCTGTGTTTTTCTGAAAATCTTTTTAGCCAGGCACTGAGCTGATGATCCACGCTCTACTAAACAGGCATGCAGAAATTAGATTAAAGCCTTTTTAAACTACTTTGCCAAATAATCTGGCCACAAAGAAATGAAGCTTAATCTGTACTATTAACCTGGAGAGAAAAGCTTCTCTAGTCTGAGCATTGATATTTGCGACTATCTTTAGCATTCTTTTGTAGCAAGCCATCGAGAACTCTTCATGAAGTCAACAACTGTACATCAAGTAAAGCAGATGAGTAATGTGTTGAATTGGAAAAATTCTATGTTCTATGAACTAGAGTGACACAGTTACAAACTTAGGAAAAAAAAAGTGAAAATAGGGGTGTATATATTGACATAGAGAAAAACATAACCAAGTAATATTAATAAAGAAAAAAACTCACGTTTTCAAGATGGAAAAAGCAAAAATCATGGTGCTCTGTAACTTTAATTTAGTCCGTTTGTGGTACATACATATTGGAGGCAGGGCATCTGAGGAATTCCAGACTTTATTTATCCAAATTTTCACTGGATATGGAGCTATTAATTTTCTCAAATTTTGCCCACTCGGTGCAGTCATGGCTACAATATCCAAGTATTTCTCAAACATGAGTTCATGACTTTATAGAATCATAGAATACCTCGAGTTGGAGGGGACCCACAAGGATCATCGAGTCCACCTCCTGGCTCCACACAGGACCACCCAAAAAGCAAACCGTATGTCAGAGTGTTGTCCAAACACTTCTTGAACTCTAGTAGGCTTGGGACCGTGACTATTGCCCTGGGGAGCCTGTTCCAGTGCCCCACCACCCTCTCGGTGAAGAACCTTTTCCCAGCACCCAGCCTGAACCTCCCCTGTCGCAGCTGTATGCCAGACATTTTGTCTGGAAGGATACTGTGAGAAACAACTCCAAAAGCATTGCTGAAATCTAAAAAGATGACATCAACTGGCTTCCCTTGGTCAACTAGGTGGGTGACTTTGTCATAAAAGGAAATTAAGTTTGTTAAATAGGACTGTCCCCCCCTTGAACCTGTGTTGGTTGTGTTCAGTGACTGCATTGTCAGTCAAAATTTTCTCCATAATTTTACCAGGCACTGAAGCGAGACCGACAGGCCCGTAGTTAGCAGGGTCTTCTTTCTTGCCCTTCTTGAAAATTGGAACGTTTGCCAACTTCCAGCTGACTGGGACCTCTCCAGATTCCCAAGACCGTTGAAAAATAATTGAGAGAAGTCTCGCAATGACATCAGCCAGCTCTCTGAGTACCTTGGGATGGATCTGTCGGGCCCCAGGGATTTACATGCATCCAGCTGGAGCAGCAAATCCCATACAAGTTCGGGGTGAGTTGGGAGTTTATTGTTACTGTAGTCACAGTCCTCCAACTTGGGGTACCTGGAGTCCCAGGGCCCACCATCAGTGTTGAGGACAGGCAAAGAAGGCATTAAATGTCTATGCTTTGTCTACGTCCCTGTTTGTGAGCTGACCATCCTCATCAAGCAACAGAACAACGTTATCTCTGGTCCTCCTTTTGCTGTTAACATAGTGTTAACAACTTTATTGTCCCCCACAGTAGTGGCCAGCTTCGACTCTAACCAAGCTTCGGCCACACGAATTTTCTCCCTTCAATAGCAAACAGCATCTCTGTAGTCCTTCTGTGTCACCCAACCTCACTTCCAGTGCCCATGCACTTCCTTTTTCTGCCAAAGCTCTAGAAGAAGATCCCTGGACAGCCAAGCTGACCTTCTGCCCCACCTGCTTGACTTCTGCCATTTGGGAATTGCCTATTCCTGTTCTCTTAAGAGGCGGTGCTTAAAAACTGACCGGCACCGAGGGACACCGGTGTCTTCAACAGCTGTTTCCCAGGGGTCCTTACTAACTAGTTCCCTGTGTAGCCTGAAGTCTGCTCTCCCCATATCCAGGGTTTAAGTTTAGGTGGCAGTTTTCCTCCTATCACCAAAGATTTTAAACTTGACTACATTGTGGTCACTATGGCCAAGACAGCTATCAATGACCACTTCACCCACGAGACCCTCTGTGTTTACAAGCAACAAATCTAGGAGGGCACCTTTTCTAGTTGGCTCCCTCAGTACCTGTACCAAGAAGTTATCATCAAGGTGTTTTAGGAATCTCCTGGACCTGTTTGTATCAGCTGTGTGCCAGTTTTACATCTGGCAAGTTGAAGTAGCTGATCTAGAGATCTCTCTTAGTTCCTTAAAGAATAATTCATTGGTGTTGTCATCCTGGCTGGGTAGTCTATAGTAGACTCCCCCAAAGACATGTAAATTTTTTTTTTTTTTTGCTTGTCCCTTATTTCATTGGTATAGCATTATACCCCGACGAGGAACCGAGATAACCGAATAAGGTCAGTAGTATCTAATAATTTCAGATGTACTGTATGACATGCTTTTTTTGGACAATTTGGAGTTTTAAATAATAATATTTAAAGAGGCACATACGGTTTCTTGTAACCTCAGAGTTACAAGTAACGAGCACAGAAAAGTTTATTTTAGCCAGTGAAGTCTCACAATGCAGCCGGAGAGCAATGCCCACGGGGGACAGAGGCCAGCTTATCATAACCTTCTTTTTCATGCTCAGAGTATTTCCATAATAAAGAAGGAACTGAGTTATTTCACATCCTTGTTCATTTGTATTCTGGCTGACTTAAGTTCACTTATATCGATTTGAATAGGAGGTGTACCATATGCATTGCATTAAGAGTCTTTGGGCTATCTGTCATGAAAAATAATAATGTCTCCTATTTCCTCTTTTTTTTTCTTTTTTTTTTTCCCTCCCCTTCTCTTTCCAATCCTTTCTTTACCGAGCAAAGATGATAGCGTGAGAGGTGATGGAGAGGGCACCACAGCACATCAGGTGAAAGACCGGGAGGCTGAGGTTATGAAACTCAACGGAGAGATTAGAGTGGGCAGAAGAAACAGAGGGAGAGGCAGACAGCTGGAAAGGCACGGTGTTGTGAACCGGCTCAATACCGGTAAGTAGTTACAGCCGTGGATTGTGGTATTGCTATATAAAAGAAAACGCAGCAACGGAGCACCCAATCTGTGTACACACTATAGTCTTGAAAAGGGAAAATTTCAATTCTTAAAAAGATGCTGTAGGGTACTGAAGAACAAAGGCTGTCTGAAGTCCAGCGAGAGCCTGGCATTGTTCTCCAGTCCTTCAAGCTGCAAGACAAAACTAGCAGAGGCTTCGCTATATATTCTACACTAGCGCTATAGTAGAGAGACAAAACCATGGTACCGAGCCATTGTCAAATACTTTGGTCTTTATTTCCTTTATAACGTACCTCTCAATTTCAGTGGTTTATTAGACAGTTAGATAAGCATATACATAGATGCTTTGCTGAAATGAGATTTTTTTTGAATCTCTCTCGTAATATCAAGTGCATGAGTATGTGCAAGTGTGTTTTTCTGTAAAGAGATTCCGTGCAGAGGTCTCTTTCACCTTCTTTGGGTTGGTTTCTGGTTTTTTGGGAAAAAAAAATTACTTGAATTTCCTATTATTTTTTCATGAGTCTGCCTAAGAAAAAGCCAGTTCTTTGAAGAAAAGTTTAAAAGTATTTCGTGAAGATTTTTATTTTTAAGAGGTCTGAAATAAGCTCATATCTATAAAAGCATCAGCAAAACAGTTTTCTTCCTTTTTTTTTTTTTTTTTTTGGTTGTTTGCAAGTTTGGTTAAAACATTTAGAGGGGGAATTACTACCTGCTCATCTTCGCAAGCAAGAAAGAAAGGTGAAGTGGTTGCATAGCAACGTCACCTCCAAATAACCGGGCATTTTCAGATATTATGCAACATTACAAAGAAGAAAGAAATTCAATTTCAGCCAAGCTGAATATTTTGCAGGAAATTTATTCTCGAGCCTACTGATGGAACAACCGTTTCCCTTAAGCATCTTCACAGCAAAGAAAGGAACCTAAAATTTGACTTCTTGATAGCTTTGAGAGCCAAAACGTACTCTGCGTGTATTCAAAAAAGCTATAGCGATTTCTCATTACTACAACTTGTTCTGCAATGAGCCAACCACAGACTTGTCTTCAGATAAGGTACTCTATAGATTTCTATAGCTTATTTCTGTACCAACTGAAATCAGGAGAGCTGTTGACCATTTCAGTAGCACATAATAAAGAATTTAACTTTTAAATATAAAGTGAAAAGTGGCACATTGAGTCAGGTGAAAATTATTAGTCCTGAAACGAATCGCCAAAATCATAATGGCGGCAGTATGGGGCAACATTATTATGTTAATGTACAAAATTGTTCCCCGGGCGTCAAAGTTTTCATTGCCGAGACCTCAGCCTGCCTAGACCTCTGCTTTGGCCACAGATTCTTGTGAATCAAGAATGGGTGGAAGGTGAAGCCTACGGTTCCCTTCCCCACGCCCCCTCTGAGGTCCCGCCTGCTTTCTGCGTGGCAGAACGGATATCCTCAAACAACTTAAACCCAAAAATATGGATGGATATGTCGCTCAATAACTTAGTCATTTTTTTCTATTTGTTTTCCTGTGGGTTTTGATTTTAACCACTCAGCCAATTAGGTGCTCAGGGGCCATTTTCATGATTGTTTCTAGCCATCACGAGGACTAGGACAGCCTCTTCTGAAAACGGTGAACACGGTGGTAAAAGCACCGGCACTTGAGACTTACTTAAAGTTGTGAGCAGTCAACAGAAATGATCACTAGGTATAACTAATTTGTTATTTATCTAAAGAAAAGAGTAAGGCAGGACAGGTCAGTAGAAGTGAAGCTATGGCAAGGATGTCCCATTGAGGGTGACAACTAATGCAATCATTTTGTCTTCTATTTTGGAGCGTTTGGTCAATGTGCTTGATGTACTGAGCACATGATGCAGAGGAAATGCAGTGAGCGACCCCATTACTGTGCTGATGAAAGCTTAGTCAAGAGCTCCATGTTTAAGGAAGGAGCCAGTCGAGCTCCAGCTTCAGCAGGTTATAACACAGTTGAGACTGGAAAAGGAGAGCAAGGTAGTAGTTCTTTCTCTTGTAACTAGGCCCTAATTCTGACCTTTTAGTAGGCATTTATCAAAATGTAAGAGAGATGTGTCCAAAGCCCATCTATTGCCTGATTTTCAGAGCTTTGTGCTATTACACGGTGCATACCAACCCTTTAGAAAAGCCCAAAGGCATATTTTGAGTACAGCTTGAGGGGTAAAGCAGATGGTTTTACTTGCCAGGAACGTACTCAGCTCCCGCTTGTGGCTTCGGCATCTTCAAGGAAAAAGAAGTACTTTTGTTTTGTGATGAATTTGTATGTAGAAAAGGAAATGGTTGAACATGTCTTTTAAACTCACTTGCCAAATTGGTATAAGCCGATGATATAAAGTAGAATAATTGTAATCTTACATCACCTCAGATTCAGACAGATAGGCGGTTCCCTAAGTTCATTGGATCAAGTTAGAATTAACATATGATAAACCAAAAATACCATTTAGTTCTTTTGCATGTAGAACATCCAAAAATCTTTGGAGAAGTTTGCTGGTGCATAAGTCCGGGTATTGTGAGGGTCTATTCAAAGTTAAATATTTAAGATTTTTTTCCTTACGTTGTATTTTTTTCTCTGTATTCTCCCATTTGTCCTCCCCCTTTTGATTATTGATTACTGTGGTGATTACTATGTTAAACTGGCACTTCAGACTTCCAGGATGTTTGTTTGTTTGTTTGTTTTAACTTCCTTTGTGAGCTGTTTTATCATGAGCAGTTTTTTTGTTTGTTTTGTCTCTGCATCTCTACTGTTTCAGCATGTCAGTTGTTACATGGTACAGTTTTTTGTTTGATTTTTTTTTCAGTTTTTTTTTTTTTTTTTCCTAAAGAAGCTGGTCTCTAGTCCAAGATGGTCCCCATATTTTTCAACTGCACTTTAGAAATTTTCAGTTTAAATCTTCATTTTGCCTACCTCTGCGTCTCATCTGCCCAGTCCTTAAATCCTTTGTTAAAATTTCTGGGCTGTTATGATCTCCACTGTACTCATTTTAGACTGTGGATGAACATGACAAAGTAATGTTGATGGATTACTTTTATATGTTTGGATTTGAATCTCTAATCTGCAAACCATTCTTGTTTTCATCCCTTCTTTCATTAAAGAAAATGAACGTACCCAGAAATAGTCAACTTTTTATTCTATCTTTAATAAAGATGAAGAGGATCAAACTGGAAGCCAGACTTCACAGCAGTTGAAGTAAATATTATTACTTCTATTTATTTATTTTATGGAGCTGTCATTTGGCACGAGGGGAAGAAATGAGACTTGAAAAAAATAAGAGGGATAAAAAGACGTGGCTTTATTATGAGCGAAACTGAAACGGTCTGGCTTCTTTAGTGTTCCTTTCTGAGCTGTCTGCGAGTTTCACATTAGCACGCTATGGCGACAGGCATTTTTAATGTTTGCAAAAGTTAATGTTGTCTTGAAGTAATTAATTGGCAAAGAAGCTACTTACAGCTATCTGGGGTATTTTAGCTATACTGCAGTGATATCTCTGATTTCATTTTATCTAATATAATTTATTCCCATTTTCCTCTACCAATATAAAAAGTCTTAATGAGCAAATGCCCTCATCTTCTCTCTCCGGAGACCTCCTGAGAGAGGGTGACCTCGCAGCTAAAAACCTTTCTTCCAAAATGCCCGGAACTTCCCAAGCTCAAGACAGTTTACCAAGAGAGTTATCAGAGTTCTGGATCTGAAACTCATCTCATATTTGGTAGTAGCTTATGAAACAAGTATCTCCAATACCAGTTAAATGCCATAACCAGGTAACACACAGCTTCTGAGGTGCCTGTTGAGATGGGAAGCGTTCCCCTCCCTGCGACTGGCTGCTTTGCGTATAGTTTTAGAATAAGATGTTGCTAATCCTAAGAACAGTGACCGTGCATTTTTAATCTCTGTTGTTTCTAATCAATTGGAAACATGGAAAGGTAAAAGGAAAGAACAACTTCAAAAATTCACACAATAAATTGTTGGTGATAGTTCTTGAACGTTTATCTTTTAAATTTCTAAATGTCTATGTGATACCATAAACAAATTATAGGCAAATCTGTTATAATACAATACTTTATTTGAAGCACGTTGTTTCCCCAGGGGGAAAAAAAAAAAGATTTCAGAAAACTGCATAAAAAATATATTTGTACTGTAAAATAGTGTTGTAATCGTTATTGATATTTGCAGTCTAGGAACTTTGACAGAAGAATAACTATGCCTGTAATTTCTGGAGCTATGAATAAGCAAAGTAATTTAGTTGAACTTTCATTGGCATCTTGCCAGGGCATGTGGTCATTAATGTGATTTGTCTATTAGGCTCATACTTCAGTCATTAGTTTAATACTGAATTGCTAGTAAAAATTACCTATATGGTAATCTGTGGAATTTAGTTGCTATGGGAAGGAGCATCTTTTGTTTACTGCCGTTGCGCCTCAGGATTGCGTAATCCCCAAATAAAAGGTTCATAAGAAATATCGTCAGTCAAAGGATTTGGAAAGATATAATAATATATTTCCAGAGAAAGTAGTAGTTAAATCCAGGTAGGACTAACGAAGGCTGTAGACGTGATTTATGTGCCTAATGTGTCATGAAAGTTCAGAAACTCCCGTAGCTTGCCTTTTATCCAGCTATTTTTAACTCCTATGTGTTACAGAATGACTATAGAATAGACTGACTTATAGAATATATAGAATAATATAGATGTCAGCATACTGGTGGATATCAGGAGAGGGCTTTTGAAGTAACCTGCCGACTTTCCTGATGTGGCGCAGTTTTGCTGCGTGTCTTGGAAAGCACCTGCCATTTTCTTTTCCGTCTAAACTCGAAAGATGCTCGCTAAGCACACATCTGCCACTCGGGCCACTGTGGAGCTCGGGCATGCTCCTAGACTTAATAAAACCTGACTTCCCAGGGATATTTGGTGCGGGTGCCGAGTCGCTAATGTAGATCGCAGGTAGAGAATGCCGCTTCGAAAAGTGAATGTGTGCCAGCAGCCTTTGCAACCAATATTTTTCTACTTGGTGCCAGCCTGGTCCAAGTATCAAGGTAGAGTCATCTTTAGGAATATCTACAAAATGTTGAGGAGCCCCAAGCAGCTAGAAATGGTCAGCAGATCAGTGCACGGCCATTGGAAAGCCTAGAAAAGAGCGAGATAGGTGCAGGCTTGACACCATCAGCTATTCAGTGAAGCATGGCTGAATAAACGAGACCTTAATTCTATTTCTCCTGAAAGAATACACTCCTCCAAGCAGTCAGAATCAGCATTCACATTATTACATGTTTCTTCTGTGTGAGCGCGATCGGTTTTGAGGACATCTGTTATTATCGTAATTTTCACAGCACTGCCAACCGAAGGAAATAAGCTGGTATTGATAGACTTAATTAAAATATTTGAAATGAAATCACAGGAGATGCAACAACTGAGCTAATAAAGGAATATGTATCAAGTAGCCATTTGTGAATTTGGCAAGATTCTCTAGGTAAATGTAATTAAGCCCGCGTTCGTGTCTATGAATAAATTGCTGAGTGAGTGAATGCAGACATAGTATCATCTGTCCTTTACATTGTTAATGATCGTGGCTTGGCATTTTGGACTCCAGAGCTTTTTCCCAAAAAACTTCTGATGTTCTCCTAGGGGGAAGTGACCCAATCAGATGTATTACAACCCAGCAGTCACTGGACTGCATCGCTAGCTCTTCTGCTCTGCTGTTTGCTTAGATGTATAGATATAAATGGAATTATATCATCTAATGGCATATTAACAAACTAACATCCTCAAAGCATCAAGAGCAATCGATAGCAAAATGTCAATATGCGTTATTATTAATTTTTTCTCTTGGACACGTACTTGCCTCACGGTGATGTAGTCTACTCTGTACTGTCCCTGTTTATCGAGAGGGAAGCCCACAGATGCTAGATGGTGTCTTCCCATGCTACTTAAAAGCAAGCAGTCTATGAATGATGAGGTAGTCCGTGGCAAAGTTGAAATATTTAACTTTTAAAGTTAGCATTTGGTTTAAATATGTAAAGGCAACCTCCTCTTTAGCGTGAGACATAATGAATACTTTTCAAGTAGTTGTTATGATTATCACTTGAATATAACTGCATACTACCTTTCCTAATTAATTTGCAGTCCCAATATATTACTGAGATGCATGAATATTTATGAAGCATCAATATATGGAACAGGAACTGTATTTTGGTAGGCATTCAGAACACGTTATTGTATACGTGAAATTACTTGTCATTTTCCTTGACGATAGCTTTGCAACAGGAAAAATATGAAAAGGAACAGAAGCGCGATGCGGAGGGGGTTAATTTGCTTATTTACACTTTTTTTTTTTTTGCTTGTGGACTTTCAGGAATTAATTAGCAGAACTGTTGAAACCAGATACTGCAGGCACTGTGAACAAGCCTACAATAGCAAGACTTGAAGAGCAACTCCGAGGCACGTTGACTTAGCACAGCGGCAATGTTACTTAGAGCCAGCGTCACAACTTGCAGTATCCACTGAACTTGGAGCGGGAACACGGAGCAGCTCTATAAGGTGAACGCGGCAATATAAGCTTTTTTTCCTGGATTTCTTTTCCTCCCTATTTTCAGTGTTAATTTTTCCAGCTGTTGCTCCACTGTTACATTGCTGACGCCAGATCAGGAGTATGATACAAAGTGTGCGTACAGATAAAATCTGCAATAAATAGAAATATTTCTAACCCTTGTAGCAAATCCCAACAGATAACCCTAATGGTGATGAGCTGAGAGCCACATGAAGAATCACAAGGGACAGTGACCACTCCGAGCTTGTGCATTTAGTGGCCAGCGCCGCAGCGGTCGATGCAGGGTAAGAAGCTGTCGCTCTTGTTCCACACCGAACCGACCCCGTGCCCGAACCTTCTGTCTCCCTCTCTCCTCACCATGCCTCCAACAGCTGCTGATGTAGCCACACTTAGTTATTACTGTTCTCTAACCTAGTTCTGTCAAAATGATGTAGATGAGCACTAAAAATACTTAATAGGAGAATTTCTTTAAACCTACAGCATTTGGACAAGCGTGGGCTAGGGAGCAACTGTCTGTAAGGATGCTCTGGGTGTGTTACAGATATTGTGTGTGTTATCTGGAGGGTGGCAACCCCACCTGGAGAAAATATTTGGACGCAGCTTCGGGGGGGGTAAAGCCTTGAATTTTTCAGTCAGCAAGGCTGTAGAATTTGGCTGACATAGCAGGATGCCTCGTGGCTGGTCAGTTTTTTTCCCCTTGTATCATTTCTGTTTGCCTAATCTTTATTTTATAGAACAGGCATGCACAAAATTTCGCTTCATGCAAAAAGCTCAGGCTTTAGCTCTAGATATGGAAATACGCATGCAAAAGTTTATAGAGCAAAACTTGTGCATGTCCACAGCGGAGAAGTTCTAAAAGAAACAGCAAATGTCGGTTCAAATCCAAAGCAATCCTGTACAGTTAATTATAAGAATGTTAGAATTTCAGCATTTCCATTCAAAGAACACAATGTTGAGTTTTCATATAACTTAGAGAATGAATGGCAAATCAGACTGTTAACTGTATGGGAATCTAACGCAAGTATAGGAAGGCAGCATTTGACTATGTATGCATTTGGGTTATTTGCATTTACACCTTAGGTGCGTGTCATAAATCTTATTTTTTTTTCTCTGCTAGTCTATCATTTGTAAGATTTCACAGCTGAAGGCTTACAGGAATTTATATCTTAAGCTGAATAATCGCCTACAAAATGACAAATTGCCATAGGCTAGGATGCGTCCAGCTGCTCAGCAAGCAAGCGTTGTTGAGGATGTGGAGACTCCCTCCCCATGTCTGTGCCTGCTGCGGCTTCTCTGTACGCTGCCAGTCTGGGACCTCTTGTGCTGTATAAAGAAGGCAGGGCAGAGGAGAAAAACATCTAGTGTACAGGGAGACAAACCATCATATGACATAGGAAAGCTTGCCATCTGGTTTTGCTGGGAAGCTAAGCAAGAGGTAATATTTAAAAAGGATAATTCTGCTTCCTTTCTCCGCAGGACTACAGACTGATGGGAGAGGGGTGAAAGCAGCAGGCTATTGAAGAGACTTTGTAATTCAGTGTGATTCATTCGCACAGAGGCTGTTTAGGTGAGTACCTTGTGTTCATACTCGTCCTTTGGCTCTGCAGGCAAAAACTCTTCTCTGACGCTTCCTCACACAGAAGTTGAGAATACATGGGGTGCTTGCAATGTGACTTGAAGACCTAGATCTAAACATCATGGCATGAATGAGGAAAAGAACAAGAGTAACAGGAAAAGAGCAGGAATGGGTATCTAGTTTTCCTTTCATCTGCATGTGTCCAGGAAGTGCAACCAGACACTCAGGCACTTGTATCAGCCAGGAATTTCAGCAGGTTGCAAATCAGTATATAAGTTCTGATAACAAGGTCAGTTTATGTTGTTTTCTATGGTGTTCATTTGGGGTAGAGATGGCACCATTGCACGCCACATCATTAGGCATAGTTAGCACGAAGAGACTAGCCTAGAAAAAGGTGGCAACATGTAAGGTTGCTCCTCAGTATCAAAACAAAGCTACTGGACAATGCACAGGGATTGCACATAAATGCATAACTATTCCCTTTCATATTTTTAAGGGAGAAGATGGTTATACTGCAGGAAAAGATGGCTGTGTATACATATAGAAAGTAAGTTACTGAATAAACAGTAAAAGTAAGTTACTGCACCAGGCTTAACCTGAGTGTCTGGTGATCAGTGTAATATTATTTCATTTATTATTATTACAGAAGAATGAGAACTACAGTTGTGTTGTCATTACAGGCAGAAGATTGGTGTAATGTTCACAACACCTACCTCTATTTCCACAGGTCCATGGAAAGGGCTGCAGACACAGCTACCAGCAAGGTACCAGGGAGTAGACAGGTGCAGTTCTATATGCAACAATATGTACAGAGGAGATGGAAGCATCCACTCAGAACACAAGGTGCACTTGTCAACAACCTCATGTGAAAAGCAAGGCTGCTATGAGCACTTGTGATAGAGAGCATGAAGTACAATGAAGCCTGAAGTCACAACTTACCTGAGAAGCAAACACTTCAGAAAGCAGCCAGGACATCAAATCACAAAAACTCGGCTCTGGTAACTAGAAGCTCCTTCCTTCCTTCCTTCCT
>VXAA01004608.1:4478-67355 GCA_013399115.1 Anseranas semipalmata | reverse complement strand
AGGGTTCAGAGAGGAAGCAGGAGGGAATCACCTTGCTGCTAAAAACAGTGCTTTAGGAAGAATACAGAGTACTAATACAGAGTATTAATATTTCTAATGTAACCTTTTAAATTTTCGTAAAGCACTATTATAATGTTTAGTTCTGAGTCTTGCAAAGAGCAGTGTTCTTTTGTTGGAGGCTTTTTTTTTTTTTTTGTCTGAATTTTTCTCCTAAGTGACCTACTGGGGAGTAGCCCCATTAACCTGAATTAGACTCTTACTAAGACAGTGTTTAATAATTGGTCTCTTCTTTTCAAGACAACCAAAAGGTTTGTCATTTCAAACAAACATACAAACAAAAAATACCAGATACAGCAATGTACTGAAATCACAACACAAGCACAATACACCAATTGCAATATACAGTTGGATCACAGTACAAACATGATTCCCATTACCAGTCCCTATATACTCACCATCACAATGCTGGGTGTCCCTAATGGCTGGGAAGGATTATGAAGGTTGAAGTCAGCTCAAACCTGTTTCTCTCTTCAAGGTTCTTTTTTTTTTTTTTTTTTTTTTTTTTTTTTTTTTTTTTTCTGGTTGCTCAGATTTTATAGTCTGTGCTGAGCCACATACGCATTTTCCCCCTGCTGGTCTGGCTAGATCAGGAAGACTTTCACACCTTTTCCTTAACTTGGGAAAGGCCATTTACACAACCAGCAGATCCACTCAACTGATACATCAATTTACCTAAAAAGACAGCCATACTCTGGTCCTCTTTGTGTTCAGGTAAGTTCAGCTCTCTTTACAACACCCATGGTCAGTCCCTATATTCTTTCCAGGGCATCATGAGTACATGTTCTGTGCCTGTCTCTCTTTGTGCCTTCTTCCATTGTAGGAGTTTATTGATCACACAGATGCACGCCATTTTCGACGACCAGACTTTTCTCTGGTCCGTAGAGAATTTGCACTGTCACGTTAACTATGTTGTGCTAATGCTATAGCAAAGGGAGCAGGAAGCAGGGATTATATTCACCTGGAATGACCAATGGATATGACTCAGGAGCCACCGTACAGCAAAACTACCCTTTAGGGAGCTTCTCTAACTTATGTCTGTTTAATCCTGTAGATTCTGAGATCCAGAATCTGGATCCAGAATCCAGAATTCTGAGATCCAGAGTTAAAGACTTCTACCCTCAGCCACTACTAAGAGCCATGGGATGGTAAAGTGCACCATAGCTGTGCGCAGACCAGACACTGCTTTGCTTTCCACAATCTAACCAGAAATGTCAGTAGTTCATACACGATATTGTGAGGTTGCTTTATACTTTTGTAGATCAAATCTCAAACTTGTCTTTTACCATTTCTTTCCAATTTTTGTATAGTTGCAATCAAATTGGCACTGTGTTCAAAATAGTCTAAACTGAGTCTGAAAACTAAGTCCTGTTCACTGGGGCAGTGAGAGTCAGTAATTTTTATAAAGAAATTGGTTATGACCTTGAAGGAGGTAATGTCCTGGATACAAGATCTGGATTATTTGGGGAAAATTACTTCCTTCCCAAAATAGTGCCTCAAAAGACTCCTGAGAGCCCCTGGGAAAGTCTGAAAAGTATTAAGTCATCCACTCTTTCAGCAAAAGAAAATTTGCATTGGGTAAGAGTCTTCAAACTTTTGCCTGTCTGTGGGGAATAAAAGTCACGGTACAGTTTTAACTTACCTTGACATGTCTATATTCAGAAAACACATAGAACAAGCTTAACTAAAGAGGATGTGCCAGAGGTCATTAACAAATCACTTCTAAAGTTATTGATATTTCTGAACAAAGTAAAGAACATGTTGTACCTATTTCTTAACCATTCATCTCTGATAAAACTGAGAAAGAAAAAAAATGAAAAGCTGAAACCCTATAAACCCAACAAGAATAGGAAAAAACTACTTTACTTGATTCTATGCTTTACATTTTTTTTCTACGTTTTCAGGAAAACTGAAATGATTTTTTCTTTGGACTTGGAAATAACTTGCTCTATCCCTACAGAAATACCAGTAGCAAAAAAAACAAAACAAAACACCACTTACCTCTGGCAACCTGATATATGTATTTGGGCTGATACCTGAGATATTCATCTTCTCTGAGAGTTTGAACCTTTTTTAAATGTTCTGCAAAATAAAGAAATTTATTAATGCAGCTTCTTTTAAGGTACAGAAAATTTCAAACTCATTAGTCCTGTTTCTTAGGAAAGTGTTCTAACCTCTCCAGCTTTCTTGTAGGCCTCCTTTAGGTACTGGAAGGTTGCTATAACATCTCTCTGGAGCCTTCTTTTCTCCAGGCTGAAAAAAACCAGCTCTCTCAGCTTGTTTTCATAAAAGAGATGCTCCTGCACTCTGATCATCCTTGTGGACCTCCTCTGGACTCACTCCAACAGGTCTAAGTCCTTCTTAAGCTGCATGCCCCAGAGCTGAACACAGTGCTCCAGGTAAGGTCTCATGAGAGTGTAGTACAGAGGGAGAATCACCTCCCTCAACCTGCTGGTCATGCTTCTTTTGATGCAGCCCAAGATAGGATTGGCTTTCTGGGCCACAAGCGCACATTACCGACTCATGTTGAGTTTTTCATCAACCGACACCCTCAAGTCCTTCTCCTCAGGGCTGCTCTCAATCCATCAAGCCCAGCCTGTATTGGTGCTTGGGATTGCTCTGATGCAGGTGGAGGACCTTGCACTTGGCCTTCTTGAACTTCATGAAGTCCATGTGGGCCCACCTCTAAAGCCTGTCCAGGTCCCTCTGGATGACATACCTTCCCTCTAGCATGTTGACTGCAGCACACAGCTTGGTGTTGTCCTCAGACTTGCTGAGGGTGCACTCAATCCAACTGTCCATGTCACCGACATGTTAAATACTGCCAGTCCCAATTCCCTGAGGAATACCACTCGTCACTGGCATCCACCTGGACTCTAAGCGTGACCATCTAGCCAATTCCTTATCCACCGAATCTTATCCATCCTTATCCATCCATAAAGTCTATGTCTCTCCAATTTAGAGACAAGGATATCATGCAGGACAGTGTCAAATGCTTTGCACAAGTCCAGGTAGATGACGTCATTTGCTTTTCCTTCATCCATCAATGCTGTAACCCTGTTGTAGAAGACCACCAAATCTGTCAGGCACAATTTGCCCTTAGTGAAGCCATGTTGGCTGTCACCAATCACCTCCAAATATGGCTTTTAATTTGGTTTAAAGGTAACCAAATCTTAACCCTGAGATAAAGCATCAAATACAGGTGGAAGGAAGAATTCTGTATATATATACAGACATTCAGCATTTTGTTTTTCTCTAAGTGCCCTAAAATATTAGAAGTTGAGAAATTCTATATGTACACTTATCCCTCCTTCAGCCAATGGACAGTTTATCTACTCAACTGTGCATTGTGACATTTACTTATAAAGTGGGGTGTGTAATTTATAGATGTTGTAGTTGTAACTGTCAAAATGCTTACATTTCTTTTTCAGATTTGAGTGGCACACACCTTGCTAACTCAGGGACTGAAGTTTCAAGTCAGGAATGCAAGGTTTTTATGCAGTGCAAGAAAGAATTTGGCAACTATAAATATTTTCTACAAAATACATAAACAAACAACAACAGAAAAAAAACATCCCAGCATATTAAAAAAGAGGAGAAACCTGTTGCATAAAAATACTTGGGAAAGGCTGTGCCTTAAGGAAACCAACACCATAAGCTTTAGTATATTTGGGATTTCATTTAAAATTTTCAGCCAACAACTCTCTTCCATTGTATATACTTTAACCAACCCTGTGTTGCAAAGGAGAACAACTGATGAGTGTTATTTTTTACCTAGTATCCTACTAGAAGAATGAATGTCCAAGTTTAGATTGTGCAGACAGCTGCCAGAAGAGACTTAAACAATTTGTCAGCTTCATGAAGTAAATAGATGCTTTCTATTTTTTTTTTTTTTTTTTTTTTTTTTTTTGGTTAAAAGCTCTTCATCTTTGCATTAATTAAACCTTAACTGGGCAAAAAGAAATGCCAGAAGAATTTTGAGTGAGGTAGGAGGCACTTACCCAGCAAGAGATCCATCTTCCACTTCTTGTTCTATTGAATATTTAACAGCTTAAAACACAATAGAAAAGCTTCAGTGATTGTGAACAGGATGGGGTCTTCAAACATGGACTCACTCTTCTTTAACTGATTTAATATTTATTAAGTGGGGGAGCATTCTGGGAATGTCTGAAGAATTATTTTACTAAAATTCTAAATGCGTTAATTTTTTTTCTTAATACAACTGCTTTGTTATTCAGTTGTTAAAGTGCAGTCTTTGTGGTGTTTGTGGCCTTCAAAGCTCTTTTAAAGATTTTTTTTTAATTGTGCCCACCACTAGCATTATATTAGCTATAATAAATTACTTAAAGGTTTTTAAGCATGCATGCCTCTACATCAAAGTCTCTGCAGTCATGAGCATCAAAAAATCTGGTCTAAAGTGACCTTGCATTCAGACATTACATTGAAATGAAAAGTTTTAAACTGTGTATGCTTCAAATGATTAGCAACAACAACAATAACAAATTTGCTGAGTAAGACCTCCCCTGCAATTATTAAATAATAGTGATAATGAATTCCTCCTTTTAGAACTTTGTCTGTATAAACCACACCTTGTCACATCTCTTGAATATAACAGTGTGGTGGTTTCACCCTGCTGGGCAGCTGAACTCCACCACAACCACTCTCTCACTCTCCCTCCTCAAAGAAAAAGGGGTAGGGTAGAAAATATGATGGAAAGGGCTCAAGGGTTGAGATAAGGAAAGGGAGATCACTCACCAATTGCAGTCACAGGTAAAACAGACTCAGCATAGGGAGATTAATATAATTTATTGCCTAATCACTAGCAGACTAGAACAGTAACAAACTACAAGCAAACTACAAAACACCTTCCCCCATCCACCCTCTTCTACCTCCTCCCCCCGAGCGGTGCAGGGGAACAGGGAATGGGGGCTACGGTCAGTCCCTAACGCTGCGTCTCCACTGCTCCTTCACGGTCATTCTCTGCCCCTGCTCCACGTGGGGTCCCTCCCATGGGATGCCATCCTTCCCGAACTGATCCTGCCTGGGCTTCCCACAGGCTGCAGCTCTTCAAGAATTGCTCCCATATGGGTCTGTATTACAGGGTCCATCCCTCAGGACCAAAATGCTCCAACATGGCTCCCCCACGGGCGGCAGCTCCCGCCAGGCCTCCTGCTCCTGCGTGGGCTCCTCTCCACGGGCTGCAGCTCCGGCCCGGGGCCTGCTCCTGCGGGGGCTCCCATGGGCCGCAGCCTCCTTCAGGCCACATCCACCTGCTCCATGGGGGCTCCTCCACGGCTGCAGCGTGGAGATCTGCTCCATGTGGTACCCATGGGCTGCAGGGGGACGGCCTGCTCCACCATGGGCCTCTCCACGGGCCGCAGGGGAACTTCTGCTGTGGTGCCTGGAGCCCCTCCTGCCCTCCTTCTGCACTGACCTGGGTGCCTGCAGGGCTGTTTCTCACTCCTCTCTCCCAGCTGCTGTTGTGCAGCAGTTTTTTTCCTTCCCTAACTCTTCTCTGCCAGAAGCACAACCAACGTCACTCATTGGCTCAGCTCTGGCCAGCGGCGGGTCCCTTTTGGAGCCGGCTGGAGCTGGCTCTGATCTGACATGGGGCAGCTGCTGGGCTTTTCTCACAGAGGCCACCCCTGCAGCCCCCCTGCTACCAAACCCTTGCCATGTAAACCCAATACAAACAGCACAACATTTTGGATTAAGGCTTTATATGATACTTTACTTGATATTCATGAAGTAACTAACAAGCAAAATTCTTGACATAGAATATATAAGTTCCATTGAGGAGTTCAAAGAAGATACCTGCTTCAAAATTCAGAAGTGTTGGTGAGTTAAGATATGATTTTCTTATAGAAGAAGGAAATTTTATATAAGCATGCTTAACTTGAAATAAAACCAGTACAAAAGCATAGGTGCTGCTTCCTAATAAATAGTAGGAAACTTGACAAACCGGACATCAAGGCAGAGATTAGAGAAGGTTTAAGTTTTTTCAGAGAACCGATCATAAAGAAAACGTTCTAACTGCTCCCTGTTACATAAGCATGACCTTTATTTTGTTTCATAGAAACAAAGTCTTCTGATTCTATTCCCTGCTATAATAACAAAAGATACATTAACTGGGGAAGACTTCTGCTCTGTAATTGTGTCAAATGGTTTCAGCTGAAGTACTTTGGAGGTACTTGGATTCTTAAGAAGTAGATGAAAAGAAAATAAAGATTTTGACCCATTCTGTCACATCTCAAAAGAAAAATGTATGAAGGAAAGGGAAGAAAAAAAGAGATGTGTTTCAGTTCACTGCAGCGGTGAGACTGAAATAAAATAAATGGTTAAGATAGAATACAGATATGTTTAGTACTGGGGCTATGCACCAAGAATTCTTTCAAAGAATCATAGAATCACTGAATCACATACGTTGGAAGGGGACTGTAGTGGCCACCTAGCACAACCAGTTCAAAGCAGATCCCATTCAAGTATGTTGCCTTGTCCAGTTAAGTAGTCTCCAAGGATAGGACAAACTCTTTCAGAAACCTCTTTGTGTTTAATTCCCCTAATAGTGGAAAAAAATAAAATAAAATCTTATATTGAGACATTCTAACTTGTGTTTGTTTTCTCTTGTCCTTCCATAGTGCAATTCTCAGAAAAGTCTGGCCTCATCTTCTTTATACCCATCCACTAAGCAATTGTAGACAGCAAGATGTTTTCCCCTGAAAACTCTCTCCAAGCTGAACAAACCCAGCTGTCTCAGCTTCTTCTTATACGATATGTGCTCTGGTTGCCTGACCATCTCATTGACTCTCTGCTGGACTTGATCTACTACATCAATTTCATACTTCTCCTGGACTCAACACAGCACTCTAGCTGTGATCTCACCAGTGTTGAATAAATGGGAAGGATTACCTGCCTTGACCAGCTGGAACAGTCTTCCTAACACAGATCAGGATGCTGTTGGCATTTATCACAAGGGAACATATCTGGCTGATGTTCAACTTGTCCACCCCTACTCCCAGATCCTTTTCTGCAGAGCTGCTTTCTAGCCCCACACAGCCTACAGTCTCTTTGGAGGTTATTCTGCCTCAGGTACTAGACTTGACATTTGCCTTTGTTGAACTTTCTGAGGTTCCTACCAGCCCATTCCTCCAGCCTGTTCAGGTTGGTTCATCCCCCTGAATAGCAGCACTACTCTGCAGCATATTAACTGCTCCACTCAGATTCCAGATAACTATACTGCAGATCTTGTTCAATTTTGGTAAGATAAGCCCCTTAGATTTTCATGAGAATATACTACAGCTCTTCACAGTCAGCTTAGATTTGACTCTTATAAATTATTTTGCATCTTCAGCCAACTTTTAAAAACACTGTTTTTACACTGAAAAACTCAGCTTCCAAGACAGACTATCTCAGAACTTTTCCATCAACTCTTTTGCTAGGAAAACTGACCAGCTGTTTGTGTTCTTTGATATTTTAATACATTATTACTCCATGAAAAGTAGCCCTTAGCTGACAGTGATTAAATTCTTTAAACAATTCTGATAACCAGTTTTGTTGAGGACACAAACATAAAAGTATTTAACAAAATACCCATCTGCTTCTTGACTTCTCAAATATCTTTAATAGTTTTTATAGAGGGAAGTCATTCCTTGAGAATCTATTTCATCCTTCCCCAGGATAATAATTTTGTCTATCCCTCTACTTACTTCATTATGTATTGTAGTTTCTACAGATTCACACAATTCAGACTTGCTAATCTGTAGTGCCCCGGGTGATCTTTATAATCCTTTTAAAAATGTTGTCACTTCACTATCTTTGATTCCTCTGTTATTAAAGTTGTTTTAACAAATACATTGTTCCATGAACAGTATTTCTGACATACTCTCCCACTGTGTTATCATTTTACCTGTTCAGTTGATCCTTTTTGGTATCCTCTTCTCTTCCCTTTTAAAGCTAAATGTTATTGTTACAGTTGCTTTTGTTGTTGTTGTCTTTTTCCTTCCACAAATATGTTTAATCAAGTAACACAATAGCACTAGGTAAAAAAAATGGCATTGTATTATTTACAACCTGCACCTTGTTTTGTACATTCAGGACCTGTTTCTGCTCTTACTCTGTTCCAGAAATCAATCATCTGGTAGAAAATAAATGTGAAGAGACTTTGCACAATACTCCTCCTGACATTTGCTCAGACTAGTGGAGGGCACTAGGAAAACTCCATTAATATGAAGGCTCTATAGCCTAAGAATAGAATGAAGGGGAGGTGTATTCAGTCTTTGTCGCACAGTAGGGACCTGGCTCATAAACACCACAGTCCCTTGAAATGTTTGCATGGGATCATTCCTGTGGGAATGAACACACAAACAGAGAATGCTTTCAGAGAACTTCTTGCTGTGAAAATGGACCTGGATCTCACCCTAAAATGGAGCCAGGATGGAAATGAAACTTGCATCCAGACTATAAGGGTATGGAAGAAGAGTGTCTGTTCCTTAAGGTCCCTTTTGCCATTTCAGTGCAAAAGGGTGTAATAAGAAAAGGAGGAAGACATAAGCAAGAACATACAGAGACACAAACCTGACCAACAAATTATGAGGGAGGCAGTAACAGAAGAACCAAACCTAGTCAGTCATATTAAATGATAAGGGTATGTGGAATATATGAGTATTTATTTCAGTAAGATTGTCTGACTGAGGACCTTATCAAATGGGATACTAAGGAAAAGGGGGAAGCAAAACATCCATAGACACAAATCTGACAGACGTGATGGAGACAAAGGCAAGAGACAAGCCCCCTCAGTCACACTAATTGATGGGCTATTAAGAAACTGCAGCCAAACATGGACATTGTAAGCATGCAGACTTGAGGGTCCAGGATGTTGGAGGGAGTTGGCAGAACTGTTCAAACCAAAAAGGAAATGTGCAGGGGAAGGGGAAACAGGGAGAAACAAAAAGGGGGTTAGACAGAAGAGGTAAAATTTTACCCACTGTAAAATAAGTATGGTCAGTATGCTTGTCTAATATGAACCTTGTGCCTCATCACTGCAGTCTGTCCCATCTTCTTATTACATCCTTTCTTTACTGTCTCTGTGTAATCTGACTTGAGTGTGTGAATGCTTCAAGGACTCAGAACCAGGTAACAATTTTCACTTCCCTTATTTTTCAGTTTGTGGAGGGGAAAATGAAGAGGGATAAGATTCCGGTCTTCAGTTCTGGTCCATCTTTAGCTGCAACAATCCTAGGCAAATGTAGTAAATATACAATTACTGGTAATTTTGCTAAATGTACTTTTAGTACTACCTCCTACTAGTGATTTATGTGTATAAAGGAGTAAGGAATATCTATTAAAAAAATGGATATATGGTATAAAAATGCCTGAGAATCAAAATGCAGGTAACATCATTAAATGATCTAGTGTGAAACACATTAACGGATCAATCTTAACAATCTTAACACTTGGTGTATGGTATTTGTAACACTGACAGATCCTCCCCTGAGCCTTCTTTTCTCCACGCTAACCCGTCTTAGCTCTCTCAGTCTCCCCGCATATGACACACGCTCCAATCCATTTATCATCTTTGTGACTCTTTGCTGGACAAGCTCCAGTATGTCCATGCTTGTCTTGTTTTGGGCAGCCCAGAACTGGACACAGCACTACAGGTATTTATATATCTCACCAATGCTGAATAGAGAGGAAAGATCACCTCCCTCCACCTGATGTCAACATTCTTCCTAATGGAACCCAGGAGACTGTCAGCCTTCTTTGCTGCAAGACTGGCTTATATTCAACTTTTTGTCTACCAGAACCCATAGATCCTTCTTTGCCAGACTACTTTCCAGCTTGTCCTGGTGCACAGGGTTATTCCTCCCAAGGAGCAGGAATTCACATTTGAATTTGTTGAAATTCATGAGATTCCTGTTGGTAGATCTCTCCAGCCTGTCAAGGTTTCTTTGAATGGTAGCACACCTAACTGATGTATCAACCACTCCTCATGGTTTTGCATTTTCTATTAACTTGCTGAAGGATCACTCTGCCCCATCATCCAGCTCATTAACAAAGATGTTGACCAGTACTGGCTCCAGTGTCAACCCCTGGAGTACTGGTCTCAGTTGTTTTTGGTGCTGCCGATCACTACTCACTGAGAATGAAGTTCAGCTAGCTTTCAGTCTACCTCATTGTTCATTTATCTACCCTGTGCTTCATCTGTTTACCTATGAGGGTGTTTGTCTAACAGGGGACACTGTTGAAAGCTGTACTAAAGTTGAGATAAAGAATATCCACATCTCTCCCCCTATAGAATGAGCCAATCACCCAATCATAGGAGACATCAGGTTGGTTAAGCATGACTTGCCCTTCATAAATCCATACTGACTGGTTTGATCACCTTCTTGTCCTTCACAGGTAAACTGGTGAAACACGGGAAATGTTTCCCAGAGTATTTTGGAATGCTTTAGTCTTTTTCATGTCCTTTGTCACTAGGTCCTATGCCTCATTCAGCAGAGGGCCCACATTTTCACTAGGCTCAGTTTTACTTGTCGTGCATGCACAACTTAATAATATGCTGACGCTTTGGTGCAGTTCATCTGCTCCTTATTAAAGTACAAATAAATATTTTCAGAGTTCAGAGGTGAATGAAACACTGTTGTTTTTTCTGCTTCATTAGATTTCATTCAGAGTCTTTACATCTTTTTAGATCTGTTTTGATGTTGTTGTTGTTTTCTCTCTCTCTCTCTCTCTCTCTCTGTCTTTTTTTTAGGAGATGTTATTTTGCTCACAAATATTTGCTGTACATTTAAAGTGATAAAGTATACACAGCCAGTGACAAAGAAGATTAGGGAGGTTTCTTTAGATAGGGAGAAGACACTAACAAGATATGCTCAGGGCATCTGTGTTTATGCATTTACATTCATACCAACAAGAAACATTGTTGTATCATGCAGGCAGCAGCAGTATGTCAGTGCAATGGACTCCCTATTAGAAAATAAAATAAATTGAATAAAAGGAAAAAAAAAAGAGGATTGAAGAATAGAAGGTGGATTTTTGATTGTTTGTTTGCCTATTTCTAGCCCATTCTGTTTTTTAGCCAATTTTCTGGAAATATGTTTATGAAATTCACTGTACTATGTACAGTCTAAAGTAAGAATATTACTTTTTTCTCAGTTATTATGAACTATAAACATTTTTTTTCACATAAAAAATTATACTTTATGAAGGAACATTCTAAAACAAATTTTAAGATCAATGAATGGATGATTGAGTTTCCTTTTTATATAGAAACTATTGTGATAGCATAGTTTAATTTCAGATCTTGTTCCCAAGGGAAAACAACAAATTTCTTGACTTTAATAAAGGTGATTAGGACTTGAGATTTATTGCATTTCTTTATTGTATTTTCCTTTTAGAAAATTTTTAAGCTATACTGAAGGACTAAGGTGTCTAAGGATACAATTAAATCAGCATAACTTCAGACATCTGTAATGTAGTTGTCTGGATCTTTAAAATACTTTCATGGTAAATGGGGAGGTTCAGGAGATTTTAAGAAACAACATGGATGACCACATGTACAAATCTAATTTGGAATGAGATGAATCATGCCCTAGAAAAGCTCATCTCCTTTTATTAACTCTAAAGGTAATCCAAGATGCCTTATTTAGTGGGAAAAGTCTTAGTAGACTAAGTCAAAATGAACAGTTATTTCACATAAATCTTATTTTGGATAACTTCAGTGTATATTAATTTTCACTGAGACCTGAAAAGCTAAAATCTGTAGATGCTATTCAAAACTTCAGTCTTAAAACCAAAATCCCATGTCAAGATTAATCTATAGCAAAATTTGACTTCCATAACAGAATTTATTATTTAATTACCTGTCAGTAAAAAAGAAATAAATTTTTTCCCCAAAAAAGCCTTAGCTTTTCTGAAATCAGATGAGATTTACTTGTGCCTTTTCTATCTTTATAAGTTACAATAGGACACATGCATTAAATAGGCAATATAATTCAGATGTATTTGCATAAGCAAAAGGTACAAAACATGCAAGCAAATTTACAGATTATTTGACCCATTGTAATCACACAGAACTAAATATATGGGTCTTGGAAGTACTTTAAGCAAACACCTACTCCATGCTTTGTTGAGGAAGTATACTCGTTTTTGGTTTTGGCTTTGGTTTTGTTTTGTTTTGTCTTTTTTTTTTTTTTTTTTTTTTTTTTTTTCTTTTTTTTTTTTTTTTTTTTCCTATTATTTCCTGTTTTCTTAAGCATCACCAGACAGGGAGATCTCAAAAACTTTCAAGATTGGTTGTTCCAGTACTTCATAATCCTTACTGTACAAAATATTTTGCTTTGTTCCACCCTAAACCCCTGCCCCATAATATCTTAATAACATAATTCTCTACTATTGCAAATGTGTTTCATTGCTTCATCTCGATCCTAAATGACCACCGAGAACAATGATGTCATCAGTCTCCTTGTAAATTTTCTGTATTAAGAGAGACTTGCTAGAGACTTGCTAGATCTTCTCTTAATCTTTTAAGTATGTTTGTTTTCTTCAGCTCTACACAATTAATTTTGTTGCTTTTCTCCAGACCTTTAATATCTTCCTTAAGAGTTGGTGCCTGAAAGTCAACATAATAAGACATCATTTGTCCTTCCTGAACATCTTCACTACGAGGGAAATTGGGGAGGAAAGGAGAGGAAAGGACTGATTTATTATTAATCTAAGAAGCTATTTTTACAGTTTTATAAAACACACTTATTACAGCTGCAGTGTCACCAACATCAGATAGTAGAATAATATTTTTCTTTTACTATTACTATTCACTATTACTATTTTTGCCTCACATGCAGCAATCCTATCAAATCATCTTAGAATGAGATTTACCTTTTTGTTCAAAACTACTTTTCAGTTCTCTATAACCTCCATATTTTTCTCTGCAACACTGATGCATAGCCAGTTCTGTAGCTATATATTGGATTTCTCCTCTGAAGTACTTTATTGAATGTAATCCTATTGATTTGGGGCTAGTTGTCCAAAACCTTAATAAAATTCTGATGTCATTTCTTTAAGTGTTTATAACCTCCCCAATTTCAGGGCCATGCACAGATTTCATAAGCGCAATTTCTATCAATCAGCTAAGTAAATAATACAATGTTGACTAGTACTATGCTCAAGACAGATATCTGCAGGCCCCTAATGAAATGCATTACCAATTAAATAGCAAGCCATATTTAATCTCTTACATTGATAATAATTTCCTGTAATAATTACACAGAGGTAAGGTGTTTTCTATGAAGATAATATATTCATCAGCAGGGAAGCTGGGTAGAAAAGGAAGATAAAGGAAATCTTTATTATGAATTTTGTGACCGAGTTTTATATACATACAAATTTGTGGCCTACATGAGCACCAATTTAGAGAAGGCTATCAAGTGACATAGGGGCAGGGAAGAGAGTTTGAATTTCCTGTTTAATTGAACTTGGAATGGGCTTGAATATGGGCTGCAAAAGAGTGAAATAAGTCAAAGAGTACTACTGAGAGTTGTCTTCCTAGATGGGCACAAGGAAAAGAAGACTTTTGTATTTGAACTTAACATGCATAAATCCTACTCACACATGTCTTGCACATAGAAGTCATGTCTTGTCTAGGAGCCAGACTAAAAAGAGCTACATTTTCCTGAATTCTCCAATGTTGTTATCTCTGCCTGAAATTGGTGTTTTAAGTCTCATCTGAGCAAGTTTAATATAGTCATGTTCATTATAGTTACTGTAATGATTATGATAATTTATATCTTTCCCATCTATCAAATTAATTCATTAACTGTGTCAGTAATCTGATTATTGACAATTCTGTGTGTGTAGAATAAAATCCTAAATTTTATATTTAGGAAATAATTTTCTTTCTGGAAANGCATTAGCATGAAAGGAATTTGGGAAAAAACAGAGAGAGAGAGAGAGAGAGAGAGAGAGAGAGAGAGAGAGAGAGAGAGAAAGTTTGGACTTACATTGGTTTCTTTTTGCTGTTCTAGAATTGGTCTCTATAAATTTAATTAAAACATTTATATATTATTATGCATATATATCTTCAAATACCTACATCTTCTTAACAGTCACATGTTCAGACATGGCAAAACACAAACCTTTATGCAACAAGGATAAAAGTTATGATGCAGATGCAAAACACTAAGTGGACTAAATAAGTGGACAGCTCATCTTCTGAGAGGAATGAAAGCTGTCCTTAACATTAGAGAGAATATGAAGTTTCAATACCTATCCTTTCCAAATAAGAGGAGAGAAGTTTTATAATAGTGGATGGTTAGATCAGTGACAGACTGAAAAGAGACTAAAATAACTTTAGACTATATGACATTGCAAAATCACAGTCTGATTTACTGCCATCACTTCCATCAATGATAAGCCTGCTATATATGTGTGTACATATATGTATATATATGTAAATATGTATATATATATGTATATATATATACACACCTTTGCTTTCCAATACAGCTGATACAAGGATGATAGGACAGATTTTTAAGGCATTTAGACAACTATTGCTTACTTTCCATTGAATACAATGACTTATGTATATAAAAAAAAAACAAAAACAAAAAAACAAAAAACAAAAAAAACAAAAAAAAAACTATGTTATGCAATATGCTAAGAGTCCTGTAAAATACAAAGTATATTTTTAGTGAAGATTTTTTTAAAGATTCATTAAATAATAATTACCTCAATAACCTATCAAGGAAAGGTGGCATCTTGTATAGATACTGAAAATGTGAGAGTATTTGAAAAAGAAAATGAGCCCTACTTCATCTATAGGCTCATCAGTCAGCTAATTTGTACATCTGGATCATGCTGAAATGTGTTAATGTACTTTTAGTTTAAACACGCTCTACTCATCAGAGGAATATATTTAAAAGTATCAAATTATTCTGTTCTTTGCTCTTCAGTGCAAGCTGAAAGCTCAGTTCATAACAGAACAGAACCAGGATCTAGAATATCCTAGACTAGAAGAGATCTAGATTATTGCTAAAGCCAAAGCCTTATGGGCACAGAGCCTCTTCTTTCTAATGATGTTTAAAGTTCACTGAGAACTTGTGTTAAACATGTTAAACCCATGTTTAACAAGTTAATCTCTTTAGTAACATTCCACACTTTAAAGCATGTGGTGTGGGTCTTAGCTGAGAGACGTTCCTGAATGCGTTTAGCAAAGATTAAAACAGGTGTTAGAAGATTAACTGACACCAGGACTATACAGCAACAAAAAACAGGATATCTTGCGTAACGGTAGACTTTTGCTTTGACATCAGTAAACTTCTGCGGTATTCTTTCCCTCCACCCTGCCATCAGTTATGAACAAAGTCTAGCAGCAAAAAAGAAAATTTCACACTACAGGGAGAACAGTAAAGACAGCCTTCTTGTGCTGCGTCTGTACTTTAGGTTACATTTTTGCTGCTGTTGTTGTATCAAGACAAGACAAAATGTTATCAAGTACAACTCAAAAGAAAATAAAGTCAGAAGCTGTTCACATGAAAATAATACAAGAAACATTCATGTTTATATTATCAAAATATGTTCCATTCTTCACTTCATTCTCCACTTCATTCTGAAGTCACACTGAAGGTCCTATTTACCAGTGCCTGGTAAAATTATGGAGAAAATTACATTGAGAGCTATTGAAAAACACCTGAAGGATAATGCGCTCATGAGTTATAGCCAACATGGGTTCACAAGGGGAAGGTCCTACTTAACAAACTTAATTTCCTTTTAAGACAAGGTCACGTATCTAGTTGACATAGGGAAGCCAGCTGATGTAATCTTTTTGGATTTCAGTAAAGCTTTTAACACTATTTCTCATAGTATCCTTCTGGACAAAATGTACAGCATACAGCTAGACAAATACATAATGCGATGGGTGAACAATTGGCTGACAGCTTGGGCTCAAAGGGTTATGGTAAATGGGGTTACATCAGGCTGGCAGCCAGTCACTAGTGGGGTTCCGCAGGGCTCTGTTTTAGGGCCAGATCTCTTTAACGTTTTCATAAATGACTTGGATGTAGAACTTGAAGGTATACTGAGCAAGTTTGAGGATGACACTAAATTGGGAGGAGCTGTTGATTCTGTCAAGGGTAGAGAAGACTTTCAGAGAGATTTTGACAAATTAGAGAGCTGGGCAATCACCAATAACATGGAGTTTACAAGAGCAAGTGCCGGATTCTGCACCTAGGAAGGGGCAACCCTGGATGTATATACAGATTGTGGGGATGAGAGACTGGAGAGAAGCCCCACAGAAAGGGATCTGGGAGTTTTGGCTGACAGCAAGTTGAATATGAGCTAGCAGTGTGCCCTGGCAGCCAGGAGGGCCAACCATATCCTGGGGTACATCAGGCACAGCGTTGCTAGCTGGTCAAGGGAAGTGGTTGTCCCACTCTATGCTGGTATGGCCTCACCTCAAGTCCTGTATGCAGTTTTGGGCACCTCAGTATAAGAAGGACATAAAACTATTAGAGAGTGTCCAAAGGAAGGCAATAAAGATGGTGAAGGGTCTAGAGGGCAAGATGTATGAGGAGCAACTGAAGTCACTTGCTTTGTTGAGCTCAGAGAAGAGGGGACTGAGGGGAGAGCTCATTGCAGTCTACAGCTTCCTCATGAAGAGGAGCAGAGGGTGAAGCACTGATCTCTTCTCTCTGGTGACCAGTGATAGGACCCAAGGGAACAGCATCAAGCTGTGTGAGGGAAGGTTCAGGCTGGATATTAAGAAAAAGTTCTTCACTGAGAGGGTAGTCGGGCACTGGAACAGGCTCCCCAGGGAAGTGGTCACGGCACCAAGCCTGACAGATTTCAAGAAGCATTTGGACAATATTCTGAGACATATGGCCTGATTTTTGGGTGGTCCTGTGTGGAGCCAAGATTTGGACTCGATGATCCTGGTGGGTCCCTTCCAACTCAGGATATTCTATGATTCTACAATTCTACAAATAAAACATTAAAAATTGAATGCTTCCTTTGATATTTTATACATAAATGCAACCTGAATAATGTTAAAAATGTATATTTGCCCTGGTGGATAGGAAAATACATAGGTAGTCAAAGAGTCAAAAGGAAATTTCATTACAAAATGATCAAAATATCTGGAAATGAATATCTAAAATTTGAGTGAGGTCAATAGTTACCTATTTAAATAGTTCAGTTGTTCAAGTTGATCACAAAATTTATTCTCTTGAGAAGAATAACTGTAAAAGCAAACCTCTTCAAACAAACAAACAAAAAAATTGTTTTCCTTTCCTTCTTAAAGTAAACATTTCATTTGAAAAACTGAAATTCTCAGCTGATATTTGTTTATTTTGCCTATGAAGACAATCCATTTTTTTTTTACAAAATATTTTTTATTCAGAATGCCTAATAATTCATACAAACAATTTTTCCTTGGGGAAAAAAAAAATCTTAAAAAGCAAAGTATTAAAATGCTTTTCTGGTGTTCTGCAATACCAAGAACTATCATTAAACTTGCTGTTGTCAATTTTATCTCAGAATACAGTCATGTAAATGTTTAAGTACAGGCATAAGAGTCAAGCTTCCTAAACTTACCTATAATGCTTCCACATTTTCAGATCAATTTTATCTGGATTCTAAAATGTTGAATTTAAAATTACTTATCTAAATATTTAAATGCTAAATATAAATTTGCATATAGATAAGCAATATATAAAACCACATGTAAAATTGTGTAAATACAAAAATATGTAAATATTTACATATATAGGATACTTATATATGGATACATATATAGGATACGTAAATATATGATGCATAATATATACAGTATATATAAGTAAATATAAAAAGTATATTGTATGTGTGATGTATTTCTATTTATTTATTAGATATAAATTTATTTAACCTGTAAATGTCACATAGTATATAAATAAATAATATAAACATTTATTATAGAGTTCAGTCCTGTAATATTGTGTAAATGATCTATGCATTGTATATAGGTTCTAATTAATGTTATGGGAATGTACATGGGCTGACAATTTATCGGGGACTCAGCTTACAAAGCAGCATATCAAATTTTAAAATCTTTTTAGTGACTTAAATTACAGCAAAGTTAAATTTTAAAATAATGTTGAATTAATTACTCTTTCTTTAATCAAACACCAGTCCCAGCCTGAGACCAGTAGTTAAGTAAATAAATGTTTAAGCATGTGCTTAAATTCTACATTGAAGGTTTCTTACCTGTTTGTTAGTACTAGTTTACTAAAAGACTTGTATTTAAACTTTCACTTTAAACAAGGACATAAAGGGGTATATTTATTCTGTATAGTTCTGCATTTGTATCCCTGAATAAAATTTTAAGTTATTTGTAGTTTTTATTTAAGCCAATAAAGTGAACATGAGCTTCATGTTATAGCTGAGTTTACTGTACATGGTGCCTTATGCGTATGTCAGATATTTGTTCTGTTTGTTACCCCTAAACCTGATTGTCCAGCTCCTAGGCTCCTAATCTTTAACTGACCGTGGGTGAGTTGTTTATAGCTGTGGCATCTCCAGTGCCAAGCCAATGTCCTGTCTCATGTCTCTCTGTGCCTGTGTCCCTCTAGACCAGACCCTGTCTCCACTTCTCAAGGCCTCTGCTACCATACTAGGCCTATCTTCCTCCACATTGCATCATTGTGCCAGAGTCATAAAAATCTCATTCTGCATAGAACAACTGCTAGTTACTGTTATCTATATGAAACCATGGTTGTACCTCAGAAAGAAACAAAAGTAAAACAAATTAGTCTTGGTCAGTTAGGGAAATTGCTGTCACAGCTAAACCAAGTAAAAGAAGCTGCAGGCAAGTCAAGAAAAATTAAGACTGAGCAAGTCTGACAAGCCTCAGTCCCGAGACCTTGCAAATTCAGTAAAAGCTTATGGCTTGTTCCTTGCAACAGCGACACTGTATTACAGGTCTGTGTGGTTATAGATCAATCATATCAGGATTTAGGCATAAATATATTAAGCCAACTTTCTCTTCTTGCCCAAGAAAATTTCTACTGAAAAGTGTGAAGGGCAAATGCAGAATGGCCTGGAACCCAGGCTGAAAGAGGAACTATATTAAGATTTTAGGGGCAGGGGGAGGTAAAAGGGCTCTTGTTATTAAAAGGAGGAATGTTGATCCTCCTGCTAAACAGGACTACAAAAACAAAAACAAACAAACAAACAAAAAAACACAAACAAACAAAAGCAAACCCTTCAATTTCTGAAAAGAGGACGGAAGGTGCTACAAACTGTCACCCATGACTATGAGGGTTTTTGTTTCTTGTAATCAAAACAGTGAGAATACACTCTAATACACTGCATATTTGGGAAAGCATAGCTTTTCTTTTATTTCAGAGTCATGTTTAAGTCTGGTTTGCCTTTGTCTAATTTGCATTACAGATTTGAAACTCTTTCATAGTACAGTGCCTCTCCTCAGTTCAATGGAATGTTACAATAATTTGTTGAAGCTCTGTTCATTCAAGATTAGAACATGATAAAGTTCCCAGATAGTGCATTTCTGATGAATCTACTGCTAAGTACTGAAAAGTCTTGAGAATAACCTAACTACACCTTATAGTATCTGTTCTGGATTTAAGAAAGGATTCAACTCACATGGCTTTAGATTAAATTCACTTTTATGTTGAGGACTACAGTCCTTCTCTAGACTGCCGTTATTCAAGTGATGAGAGGAAACTGTGTAACTTTATGTGTTTCACATTCTTAATAGTACAACAATAATGTCTAAGAATTCAAACATTCACCTAAGAGGTATACAAGTTAATTTCAGCTTCTTCCTCACGACTTAAAATAATAGGTCCCAATTTATCTGAGAATTTCCTAATTCATTGTTGACTTTTCTAGACAAAAGAAGGGGGATCTTCTCCAGCTGCTCTTTTGCTGTTCAGTGATGCAGCTTCAAAAACGCAGAAGTCAAATGATGAAAGATGCACATGCAGGCATGTGAGGTTATATTTGTTAAGGTCTCTCATCTGGGAACAAGGCATTCTGGCCTTTTGTGTTTTAAGTAGAACACCAATGTTTTAACTATTGCTGAACAGTGCTTGCGCAGCATCAAGGCTTTCTCTTTTTCTCCCTCTGCCTCTGCAGCAAGTAGGCAAGAGGCTAGGAGCAGACATAGCCAGGACAGCTGACCCAAACTGACTAAAGGGATACTCCATGCCATATAACATGATGCTTAGCAATAAAACTTGGGGGTAGTCTTTCCAAAGTAGCCATTGCTCAGAGACTGGCTGGACATAGGTCTGGCTGGACATAGGAAGTGGTAAGTAACTGTCTCTCTATCACCTCCCTACCCCGTTCCCCTTTCCTTCACTTATTAAACTGCCTTTAACTCAGCCCATGAGTTTTTCTTGCTTTTGTTTTTCCAGTTCTCTCCTCTGTCCCACTGGGGGCAGGGAGTAAGCAAGCAGCTTGTGGGTTCTTCATTGCTGTTTAGGGTCAACTCACCAGAATACTGAAGGTGATATGAGGTGAAAAGATCACATTCAAGAGGGATTCTGTTAGAAAGGATGATAGTCTTCTGTGCTTCTACCAAAAGGAGAAAGAATTTGAATAAAATGACTAATTTAAAGAAAGCTGATGGGACCATGAAAAATGGGTCATACAACACTGTAAAATGATAAATATGAGTGAATTGAAACAAATCGGCATGAAAGAAAAAAAAAAGACAGATAAAGAACAGAATGTGTGGAGCTGAAAGAATTAAGGGGGGGTGAATTCACATGGAATCTTGTTTGATTAAACTTAAAAATTTTCAATTATAAAGAGATCTTTCTAATTTCATGCTGATGTAAAATTCATGTAACTTCACTGAATCACACTGAATTTGAATAAATTCACTGAAGTAGTGCAGAATCGATGCTATGCTTTTAAAGAGCAGACAATTTGACATAGCAATTTCATCTTTGTTGTGTTTTATTCCTATTTTGCTATTACTTTTGAGTAAATAGGTGGCAAATAGTGTTCATCCATTGATTATAGAAGAGTGAAGAGAGTACATCTTTCTATGGGGGAAGATAACCTCTCTAAAACAAAGAAAAACCACATAAGACAAACAAATAAAAATAAAATAAAAAAATAAAATAAAAATAAAAAACAGGCATGATGGCACTCAAGATAATCTGCTCCATGAGCTTCCCCGGCACCAAAGTCAGACTGACAGGCCTGTAGTTTCCTGGGTCCTCCCTCCAGCCCTTCTTGTAGATGGGCGTCACGTTTGCCAGACGCCAGGCAACTGGGACGTTCCCTGATAGCCAGGACTGCTGATAAATGACGGAAAGTGGCTTGGTCAGCACTTCTGCCAGTTCTCTCAGCACCCTTGGGTGGATCTCATCCGGCCCCATTGACTTGTGTACATCTAAGTGCTGTAGCAGGTCACCAACCATTTCCTCGTGGATTATGAGGGCTACATTCTGTTCCCCGTCCCCTTCCACTAGCTTAGGGGGCAGTAGCTGGAATTGTACCTGGAATTGTAGCTGGAATGATAACTCTAGGGAGTTCTTTTTCTGGCTTTTGCAGGGCTCCAGTGCCCTTACAAGAACAGATCTTTCATGGCCTATAGAAAGAACACATAGCCAAAGTAATTCTCTGAACCCACTTCCAGTGATCTCTGCAAAGGCACTTAGAAATGGCTGATTCCTCATCCCGCAACCCAGAGCACTCAAGCAGTATGAATGGCACCAATCTTTCTAAAAGTAAGACTCCGCTCTAGAAATTCCAGGCAGTTTTTAACCTCTGTCATTTTCAAATCAAGTAGATAATTCATTCAATATCTTTTTTTTCACCGTAACTACCACAATTAATATTAATAACTTCTAATGATTAGATTTATCAGTTTCATCTTACTATATATAATCATTACAACTATTTTCATCAGAGTAACTTCTCTAATGCAGAGAATACAGTAGAGAAATAAAGAACATTTTCTTATTTTTGCTGTTTTAAAATACCTTTCAGATAAACAACTTTGCTTTCCTCCCATTTCTCCCTCCCAACATGAAAGCAAATTCCTTAAAATTGATATGAAAAAGTGTCTGAACTTTCATATTTTCACACTTTATATTTTTCAACAATGTTCTTCATATCTGGTTTTAGATACAACTCTGTCTGTTCATCCACTCTGGCAGCTGTAGCCCAGAGAGGCTACATTTGAGCTCTGAGGATATATTTCAAGACTGTAAAACCACAGCTCAGACTCCTGCCAAGGATAACTATCTGTAGTTAACAGGTCTCTTTACACTGTGGTGGAATATTAGAATGATTTTTTTTTCCCCTCATACAATTTATTTAATTATTTTTCAAATCACATTAACTAGTTTGGAAGCATCTTTTCCTTAATACTAACCATACTCTGAGGCTAAACAAGGTAAATCCTTCCTCAGATTTTGTAAGTTTTTTATTTTTTTTTTCCCCCTTCTTGGAAGACTGTTTCAAAATATCTGCTCTCTATTTTCTGGTCTTAAGAATCTAACTGACCAGCCAACATAGAAATTATTCCCCACTCATAGTAATCCACTTCCTCAAAACTAGGAACTCTGCCAAAAATATCTGCAGTATATTTTAAGGATTATAAGGATCACTGGCATTTTGTCACTTTTAGAATTAGGGAGCTATAACATCCTCTGTATCAAAGTAGCTGCTGGCATTTTCCAAGTGTATGTGGTCCTTTCCAAGTGTATGTGGTCCAAAAAAAATCAATTTGCCTCAGATTTGTTTTCTTTCCACCCTTGTCTCCATTTCAGCATAATTCCTTTTGCGAAATGATAATGATGTGTTTTCCAATAGAAGTTAATCCATTTTTTTATTCATTTATATTTTATTGTGGTTCCAATAACTATGCTTCACCAACATCATATTTGGAAGTTCTAGATAAAATGTCTGTAAGTATTTCAAAACCTTTTATCTTCTACCTATATTTGATGCTTTATTATTGTTCATTCCCACTTCTTATTCCCACTTACATTTGTGAAATGGAAGATTACTATGTCAGACACAAGCATTGAGATTTTTGGCATTATGCAACCAAATTTTGCCTTAAATATTTCATGTTACATTTTTATTGCTTCTAGCTGCAACCCAGCTTTAATACTGCATTTAGAAAAATATGTGCAATTTGCACACATATACAAATGAAGAATTACATAAGAATAGAATTTAATGGACATTGTTATTTCAAAAACAGTCAGAAAAAAATCTGTAATGAGAGAACCAAAAAAACAGAAGTCACTTCACCTATTATTCCACAAGGGATATATTACGGCCTGCTTTGTCCAGGTTAAATTTGAAGGGAGACATATTCATCTCTCACATGCCATCATGGAGACAGCTGTCATCTACAGATGCCATTATTTTCCATGGGGTTGGTGGATGTATGATGAGACACAACGCTGAACGTTTATGAAGTATGTGCTGGACTTATGCGTAGTCCATAGGCCACTGCTGCTTCCACCAACAAAAAAGTCTGAGATGGTGACTGCAAAGAAGTGCCATTCTGCTCTGAAGAAACAGCCAACCCACACTGCAGAGCAGTTGGAATAGCAAGTACCAGGTCTTCAAGCTTAATCTTCTTTCCCAGATCTTTTCTGTAGAAAACAAAACAAAACAAAACAAAACAGCCCAGTCTCAGACTCCTAACCCTTGATGGCAGGATATTTCATATTTCTCTGCAGTGCTGAAAAGACTTGAGTTGACACCAACAATCTGTATGAGATAGTACCTCGTAAAAACTATGTTCCTAGTTGCATTTGGCTATACAGGTCCAACAAAATTTTTGCCCATAGAGTATCTCCTCTTGGTTTCTCATATATTTAAATTATAAGGATGGTCTATCTCTCTCTTTCTCTCACAGTGTTCACTGTAGTAAGCACACCAGGCCAATCCCAGACTGAAATATCTAGGCATAATTTCAATATTAGTATTACCGGTTGGAAGGAATTATCCTATTTTCCAAAGTTATATAATTAAATCAGTCATTTATACTTCTGACAATAATTAGCCGGAGTAAGGACTATTACTTATCCTCTTAAATAGATGATTGATAACCACTGAAATTTCTCCTCAATATAAAGCTAGAAAAAGTGAAGGATTTTTTATTTCCTGTGATTTGATAATACTGCAGATAAAATTTTGCCAGTTTCTATAAAGGCAGAAATTCTGTCTAGCTTCGGAAGTCCTTTTTTTTTTTTTTTTCAGCTTCCACTGTCTTTTATATGTGGAAAATGAGCGGAATATTGAAATCATATGTTAACACAACCATGAGTGCCATTCAATTTTTAATACATATCTGATACTGATGTTATTGCAGCTTGCAGCTACTCTGCTTTACTGCCATCATATAAGAAAAATACAGGGATATTGATGTTTTCTTTCACTGCCACATTGTGTGTTTTCTAACAACTCATTAAGTAATTAAACTTTTCAAAACTCTCAGTCTTAGCCTATCTCTGTTATCTCTGTTCACATTGACTTTCATGAATTAGGCCATCAAAGAGCTTTTGAAAATTCCACCCAATTGGAATTTGCTTCCAAGTAATTAATTCTAAAAAAAAAAAAAAAAGGTTTATAATCATTGCTGAATTCCCATTTCAAGGTACAATCTTTGTTCAAGCACAGCTGCACACCTTAGTTATTCACTAAAACTCCAAGTGCTTTCCAAGTAGTTTTAGTACTTTTTTTTCCTTTTTCAATTAACATAAATGTTAGAAAAAGTATACTGCCTCTTTATGCCTCATCTTAAATCTCTCTGAAGACTAAAAATGTTACTGCTGTGCAATTTTTTTTTTTTTTTTTGGCTACAGTGTGATTTTTTCAGTTTTCACTTTAATGCTCACTCTTTATAAAACTTCATTTTATGTGTAAACTGCTCTATAAATCTACCTGTCATCTTAATCACTGTCAGCATGTTATTGAATTAATTTTAATATGTTGTCAGTTTAAAACTCTATTAGCATTTTCATTTCATTATAATGAACTGTAGACAAAATTTGTTTTATGATCTGTCTAAATCACCTTTGGAGACAGTTTTTCAAACTAAATTAGAAACATATTGCACTGCTGGATGAAGTAGTTTCCTTCTGGTGATGTAGATCTACAAACCCACTTAAAACTGTCAGGAGTGATACACAGCTACCATTAGAAAAATCGCTAAAATTTTATAGACATCTTCTGACACTAGCACTAACTTGTGAACAGTCTTATTAAGCTCCCAAATGATGTTTTTCTGCAGGTTGTACCATCATACAGCATTCATAGATGAGGGTGAGAAAACAATTTGCTCTAGATACCACTTGGTAACTTTTTCACCAGTGACATGTTTAATAAAAATATTTTTTAGTTAAAGGTTTGTTCTTTTCTGCTAATATATTTTACCTAGTTGTCTTCTGAGGTTACAGTATCTGTCAGACAGAATTTTCATTTATCTGATGTTCTCTTTCTTTCCATTAATTTTCACTAACTACTTTTTAATCATTCAGGTTTTCACATATATATGTATAATCTTCTGTGTAGATATGTCTGGAATATGAGTAATGAGGTTTTTTTTTTTTTTTTCTTTTGTTTGTTTGTTTGTTTGTTTGTTTAAATACAGAAAGTACAAAATGAAGAGCAAGGCAATGATCAAGGCAGAACATTTGGAAACTGTGAGTTGATAGGTCCATTCACTGTACTTGTGAACTTCACTAGTCACTTTCTAAGCATCTTTAATATATATATACAATATTAATTTTCTGCTCAAAAGATTAAAAAAAATGAGAAAAGCATGAATATTTTTCTATACAATAATCATTTTATAAGTATATGTGAATACAGGAGAGGCAATTACAAGCATTATTTAGCCTTTTTCATTTCATTCTTTGCTGTGAAAACTGTACCACTTTCTCACAGAACTACACTTAGGTGTTTCAGTTTGTGACCATTGCCTGTTGTCTTGTCAGTGGGCATCACTGAGAAGAGTCTGGGTCCCTCTTCTTCACTGCCCCCTATTTATATACACAGATAAGGTCCCCACTTCCTTTCCAGACTGAGCAGATCTCTTGTCTCTTAAATGAAGAGATCTCCAGATCTCTTAGTCTCTTCTCTTATGACAAATGAACATTTTCATGACCTTTTGCTGGACTTTCTGGATGTCTATATCTCCCCAGGGAGCCAACATCTGGCCCAGCACTGCACATATGACCTCATCAGAGCTGTTTTATTTTTTTTTTTATTTTTTATTTATTTATTTATTTTTAAGGAGTTTTGACTTGAATTTGAAGCTCACATCTTTTCTGGATACTTTACATTCAGCAACACAGTCTCCAGAGAGCAGTGGACTGTGCAAATCCTATGAACCAAAGACAATGGATAGTGGATGTATGAGAGACTGTAAAAAATGAAACCATAAGAAAACACTTCAATGAAAAAGCAATTTTACCTGGAGTGATGATACTGCATGACAGATGATCTTTTAAAATATCTTTGTTTTCTGAGTTTCAAGATGCTCTGGAAAGGAATATAAGACAAAAACACAAAAATTACCACAGGAGACATATGTATTTCAAGATAAAGTATTACTGAAAAATAATAAACTCTTAATATGTATTCTGTTTTATAAAATGCAATGATTTTTAAAATGGATGGTTTACATTTATATTTTATCTTCTGTCATTTTAATAGATTTACTCAGAGGAAGGTAGATTTAGTGAAATATTTAGGCACCTGAAAATCTAACTTTTAAGTGACAGGTTTCTTGAGCTTTATTCAAAGGAATGCAGAGCTATCTGAGGTGCCTTAGGGCATTCAGGACAGCTACATGAGCCTAACAAAGAAGACACTGGACCAATCAGAAAGCCATGTCTTCCTGCAGAATAGCCAGAGGCAAGATGGCATACCTTAGGGTGTCTCAGCTAGTACTAGATGCCCATATTTAATCAACTGAATCCTATTCTGGGATGTGATGTATTTTGCTCTGTATAATATTGGGTCCTGACTTCTGTGTACTTCTAGGATCTGGGAAATATGAACTTAAGGAAACAAGATAAGTACAAAGTTCAGGCAACCAAAAACATTTTGTCATTCTGTGGTGTGTCCCTGGGGTAAAAAACAGATAAACAGGAGCTGCATCACTTCATCACTTTATATTCACACACCTCATTTCAACCAAAAGCTCACTTTGCATTCTAAAGCTTATTTGTTTGTTTGTTCATGTGATCCAGTCACTATTCTTCTACTAGTTAAGGTACTGATAGTTTAGATGCAGTTGAGCTTCACCAATGAAAATACTACTAATAATAATGACCCCCCCCCCCCCCCCAAAAAAAAAAAAGCATCATGTTGTTTTCAGAGACTTTCAATCTGTTTGTATATCTTCACAAATTTTCAGGTTTTGCTCAGAAAGTAGGTATAGTCTGTGTGATTTACATGGCTATTTAATAACATTTCCTTGGCTGTTACCATCGGTGGTAATTCGTGAGAAACCACAAACCATTAGACTATATAATTTTTTTCAAGACTACATAGCAAATGCCAAAATTCTTAGTTGATACCTACTGAAACACACTTAGATACTACAATGCTAAGGACTACAATGCATATGGTATATTATTAATTCTGTTGTAACTCTTTTTTTTCCCTGTGTATAGGGAAATAGTTCATATAAGTTTCAGAATCTTACAAATTAATAATAAAAAACTTCTCCTCTTTGCGTGATCATCTGATAATCTACCTAATTATAGATCTTATTCAGTGACTCCCATTAACAACATACTACATTTCAGAATTAAATCATCACTCCACATCTGTACATGTTAGGGTACTCTGTGGTGTCCGTCTGTAATGGCTATGCTGATCCACCTGTCCATTCATTGGAATGGCTGCTGTGTAGTTTCTGTTAAAAGAAAATGTAAAAGCTATCACCATTTACAGACTGAGAAGCATAGAAGAAGAATGATTGAAGAAATTATGTTTTATTAAATAAAGTGACATTTTATGATGTCACTTTATATTATAGAGAAAAGAATCAGCAAAATAGATTGTCTTAGACAATCAATGGGTGGGTGTGTTAGAGGCATTTGTTAATCATCCATTTGAGAAGAAACAGTCATGAAAATATTTTGAAAGGATTTTTCTTTTTCCTTACAAAGGGAGATGGAACCAAAACTGATGAATATCTGGCCAATGATAAACACAGTGCCATAGTTCAGATGAACTCCTTGCATGAGATTAGACAATGAAATATACCCAGCAATCCTATGCAACACTTGTACTTGTTGTGACTTCATTACCTTATGAAGTTCCTTTACTAATTTTGTGTTTGTCAGAAGCTGGAAGACATGCTCCACTACAGGATTGTTTGTACTAGTAGGCCACAGTAGCATTTACTCTGTGTTTTTCTTGAATTAATTAAGATAATTAGTAAAACCCTTTGCCTATTACTGTTTCTTAGATATAACTACCCGTTACTGTTCTTGTCCACACTTGTGTTGTTGCCTGATGAGATCATTAACTCCAATTCCTTCAAGGATTAGACATCCCTTTCCAGATCTTAACCATAGGATACAGTTTCATGGTTCAACTATGTAAGAAGCACGTTCAGGGAAACAGGCGGCTATGATAAGGTTTAAATTTGTTCAAATAGCAAATGAAATAGTCATATCTATGAAAACTAGTAAAATATTGAACAGTTTTGCATTTCCACCTGTGTTTCATAACCTCTTTTTACTCTGTGTCACAGGTTCAAGCCTACTCAAAAGCACTGCTCAGATAAGTGAAACCTTGACTTCATCTGAGCAACTTTAACCCAGTAAACGATTCCAGTAGGTGCTGGGAAAACAAAAAAAGGAAAGATAAATGTTATGGAGGAGATTTACAAAAGGCTCTACACTACATCTGACCTCTTTTCATGTGGGAAAGAAAAAAGAAGCACAGATGAACTGTTAACAACTTTACATCTGTATAACACATTTGGATTCGGAGATCACAAAGAATAGACCAGATAACAGCCACATGGCTTTAGATAATAGAGAAAGTCAAAGAAGTTAGCCTGGGGCAGACATAAACAACAAGGCCAGCTAAATTAGAAAATAATAAGTGGTGAAGACAATAGTTCCTTGATGGGAAAACATCCATGGATGTCCCAACACTATGAAGAAAGCTGAACTTTAGGAGGAACTGCTATGCATGGAAGTCAGGCTTCCAGCCATTGACTACTCATTGACTCTACGAGCTGGTTTAAATTGAACCAGAGAGGCTAGGGCTAAAATTAGTGTGAGTGTGAAGTATGCTTGCTGTAGAACAGGGACCTTAGAACAGAAATCACCATCCATCCACTATACCAGTCCCACATAAGAAATAAATTCTAAATTTTACCTCACCAAATGTTATGCTTCTGTTCTTGTGGCTATCACAGCCTGAATTCATCCACAACAGAGTACTCTAGTTTTCTTTGCATTCAGGACAGTCTGCATATGCTATCAGAATCATGAAGTGCTTCTCAGTGAATCTTCCTTCATTTTATGCAGCATCTGTCTCTGTCAGCTCCCTTCAGTAAGGCCAATTTGACTGAGTGTAGACATTTTTGGTTCAATGGAGTCCCATACACTCCTGTTAAAATCAGTGGAATCACTAGGTCACAGCGTGTCTCATTCTGAAGTATACAAAGACCAGAAAAAAATCATTATTTCTTTTCTATATAATAGCTACTGTAATAATGGGGGACTGAAGTTTTTGTCTGTTTTCAACTGCATTATAAGAAAAATCTGAATGAAGACAATATAAGAAAATGTAAATAAAATTATGATTTTGTGGCCTTCTATGTGACTCAATTCTATATTTAAATTACAATTTTAGAAAATGGCATGTGATTTCACTGTCTATCAAACTCCCTATACATCATAAAATAATATTTTTTACCACCTAACATTATTTCTGTATTTTTATAGCTATAAATCAGATCACAAAGGCAGCAACATCAAAATGTTAAATCCTGTGCTGCATTTTAGCAGAAAACATTTTTTCCCAAGTAACCTTTAGATTGTTCATGCATTTGTAACCTTGTCAGGAGGAACAAAACAGACATGACTTCTAACCTATTTTAGGAATGACAAATTGCAACATTTAACAGTAAAACATTCCCTTCATGTTTTTTTTTTTTCCCCCAAGTTAATAACCTGAATCCAACAATACTTGACATCTTCATATTAGTCAGATATACAGTCACTTTATATTGTAACTCCAAGAAGTACATTGAAGTACCCAGTCTAAATACCATATAATGCACTGAATCTACAAAATTATAAATTTTAGATGTGCATTTCTTTGGACAGTGAAATTTTTCACTGAAGACATGATTTAAAACCTGCCGAAGCAAATGAGAAGTCTGTTCATTTGGTAAAATTGGTTTGGGAACCTTCTCTTACATGGAAGAATAAAAAAACAAGCCTAAAATAAAGCAATATTTCTGAAACAAGATGACATTTTTCATTTTGTAATACCAACTGACTGCTTCCGTCTACTCAGAGACTATAAACTGTTTTATTTATCAAATCAAACTAGCTATTCACCTTTCTATCTCTTTTAAAACAGTCATAGAAAGTAGGAAATTTATTCAGGTGGATCTCTCTCAGCAGTAAATAAAAAATTCAGCTGGTGATATTTTCTACCCCTTAACAAGGTTATTCTTGGAATTTTACAACAACTTAAGGTGAAATATCAGTGCAGAGTTTTATAGCAATAGAGACATCTAGAGTGTTTCTACAGTGTGGGGACAGTGGATGATTAGTAGCAAGTTCCTGGAAAGAACACAAAAATTTCTGCACAGATTTTCTGACTGCTGAGCATATGTCATAGTTCAAGGCAACGAATGAACTCTGATTGTGAGAGGGAGGATTATTAGCCAATGTTCAAGTTTCTGTTTTTCCTTCCATTGGGTTGCTCCTTTAAGGATGCTTTCTAATGCAAGGCTACCTTAAATTTGGGGAGACTTGAAGCACTGAATGTGAACTTCCATAGATTACAAGCTATATAAAATCACAGCAGAAACTGGTTTAGTTAATTATCTGTATGGTTACTGTACATATAAACTACTGCAAATATAACTATACAGGCAGTACACAGTATTAATTCTGTTAGGTCTTCCTTAACCAACATAGCATGTCCTTCTGTTAAAAAGATCTCTACTTTGCTGCCACCAAAAAGAGGGAAGTAATGTGACCTTGTGCTTTCTTATCTGCCAACAGCTTATGAAGTTGGCATGAATATTTGAACTGAATGGACTGTTTAAATAGATTATATATTATATTATCTCTCTCTTGTTCACATTCCTAAGGTTTTTTTGTTTGTTTGTTTTTTAGAAAAAACAATCTCCAACTAATAAGCTGCATTTCATGGTACCTTGAAGAACAGTGAATAATCATACATATATGTGACAACTACCTATAGATATATTCGTATAAAGAAAGGTAAAACAGCGTGTTGGCCCTTTTGTCCACTTTCTTCAGCCACCATCTCCACAAATCCTTTTTATCTCTGTCCATTCACTTAATAGTAGACCTCTTAAATCTTCCAGTCCAGTGATGTTTGTCACACTGTTTTTGCTAGTTTCACCTGCCCTTCTGATTTTTTTTTTTTTTTTTTTTGTCAAAAAGTCTTCCCTATCTCTCCTGGATTACACTGTATATATATATATATATGTATATATATTTCTTTCAGAAGAGACTATCAAATTTATTTAATTAATTAATTATTTATTACTTTTAGATTTCCTTTAATTTATCACCGAATTTTACCACTATCTGTACAGATAAACTTATATTTTAAATTCCTCTTCATCTCAATGTGCAGTTTCTCCAGTTTTGGATTCCCATCTTTGATTCTGTATGGTTAGGATTATTCTTTTGTTCCAATTCATGATCTACACACAAATCTGTATCCATCCATCCAAATCACTTCCACATTTCACTTTGTAAATCTTGTATTGCAATATACTTGTTTTCATAAATGGCTGATACTAAATCCTAATAACTGCTTTCATAGCCATTGTGATATCTTTTTTTTTTTTTTTTTTATCTTCTAACAAACTATTTGTTGTGTAGAAACAGCTATCCCATCTATTCTCCATCAATTTTTCACAACTGCATCCCCCTCCCTCCCCACACCTTATATGAAAAATCATGGAGATAAGGATAGACTCTTGTAGACTAAAAAAATAAAAAATACAAATACAAATACAAATACAAATATAAATACAAATAAAGACATATAAAGCCTTTGACTTTCAGAAGGGCAAGAGTGAGGGCTCAAGATGCTAAAAGCCATGAAAGCTCTTCTCAGTCCCTGGAAAGTACATGGAATATGTCCTCTTGGATTATATTTTCAAATATGTAAAGAACAAGAAGGTCATCAGGAGAAACCAGCATGAATTTACCAAAGAAAATGAAATTTACCAAAGAAAATTTACCAAAGAAAATTCATGCTCAACCAAGGTTGATGCCTTTGATGATGAACTGACTGCTTTTGCAGGTGATCTGAGAGCAATAGATGCAATATACCTTGACTTTACCAAAGTTTTCAAGCTGGACTCCCAGTGTACTGTCATGAAGTTGAGGAAGTATTCCTGAAAGCACAAACTGTTGTTAGCTGTAAGTTGGCTGGGCTTCTGAGGTTAAAGGGTAGCAATCAATGATTTAATAACAAGCCGGCAGCCAGTAGTACTGCACAGGTTGATTCCGAGACCCCTGTTCTTCAAAATCATCATTGATAATGGATGAAGAGATAAAACAAATTCTCAGCATGTCTGCTGAGAATAAACCAAATGGCAAAAGCTTCAATCTAGACAGACCTTCATAAACCCGAGGACTGGACCAAGAGAAACCTCATAAAGGACAAACTGAAAATCTGAAGTTTTGCACTTAGCAGAAAATACTTCTAGGTATCTGTACAAGCATTTGATCTGGTCTACTGTTGATAGTCTAGTAGCAGAAGTCCTGCTTGGTGTGGGAGGTTGTACCACATGACTTCCAGATATCCCTTTCAATCAAAATATGACTCTGTGATTGTATAACATTGTTTGTTGGCAAAGACTCTTTAAAAATGTTTAAAAAAAAAAAGAAAGAAAGAAAGAAAGAAAAATCTTTGGTTAATTCATTGTGCATGTTTTAGGGAAGTAGTGCACTTACATCAGCAGATAAACTCCTTCAGAGTATGCTGTGTCTCTACTGTGGAGATCAGCCAGTATATTTGTACTAGCATCTTTTTAACACCAGAGGTACTATAGTGTAGACAAGACCTAAATAGCATCAGCATCCTGTCTTGTTATACTGCAGTTATGTTTCAGAAGCAGGAAGTAACCTTTCAGAACAGGTGCAGGCTTTCAATATTTTGTTTTAGCTTTACAAAGAATCATTCCATAAATATGAGTTCTAAAGCTAGTGATGATTTATCACTTGTGAATTTTGAAGGAAGGTGGTACTCTAGTGGAGAACTGATGGTGCTCAGTCTGTCTGAGCAAACATTACTTCCATGCTTTGTGTAACAAACTGTGCACATTTTTGTTCAGTGCATGCCATTCTATCCATTTGAGCACTTTTACACTGTGCACACTATGCAGAGATCATTAAATTTGCATTGTAAGAACCAGTAATGTATATACCTGGTTGCAGTCATGAAGTGGAAGATACTTCATCATGGAAAATGGCAGCATCTCCCTTTTTGCTGGCTGGAAGTTTCAAACTTACTATGTTTACTGCACATACTGATCTGGGTTGTAATTCTCAGAGGTCATTGATAGTCGTGAATTAAAAAATAAGTAGCTAATTGCTTTTTTTTTTTTGAACTGCATTGCAAAGTTAAGCTTCTATGACAGTGTTTTGAGGGGGTGTATTACCATGACAAATAATAGCTATGACTTAAATGGAGATAAGATTAAAGCTGCACTAATACTTTTATAACTTTATTAAAAGGTACATTTAGTGGTGGATTTGGTACTGTCAGGTTGATGGTTGGACTTGATAATCTTAAGGGTCTTTTCCAACCTAAATGATTCTATGATACTATGAAGGATAACATTTCAAATGAACACATGTAATTAGGTTACATGTGCTAAAAATTTCCTTGGGATTTCTCATCCTTTGGATCAAAGATAATCAGGCAAAATGATGCATCTCTGCATGCATAGTAATAACTAATGGATGCCACCATCTGTGACAGAAATTCCATTAACTGAGTTCACTCCTTTGGGAATTAAAATCCTGACATAACCAGGATTTGTTTCAAAAATTACCCAGCATGGTAAGGAACAGAAAGCCCTCAAAAGGGAGGTGGCTTTTTTTTCTTTCCCTGATGAAGTACTAATGCCTGCATTAGGACATTACAATTTTTGTGGAGAATGGAAGGATAAAATTTACGTCCATCATTTGCATGGTCTAGTTTCTTATTTAGTTACTTAATTGTGATGGGGAAGAATAACTCCTTGATAGAAAAAGAAAACTTCTGCAAATGATGTTAGAAGCTGATGTCCCAGCTTTAATCTTAACACAATCTGACTGTAAATAATTCTGTCAGAATTTATTCCAGAACAGAAAGCGATTAAAACTAGTAGATGAAAGTTTGGTTTTGCACCTTTTGTTTTTTCTCCTTTTCCCATGCAAACCATTTGAAATACATAAGATTTTTATAGTAAAAATAGAGTAAATCCTCACAGTCAACCTTTCAAGGTTTTTCATGATTGAAGGCATAATACAGCAAGAACCTGTCAAGCTATTTTGTGAATAAGCTATTTGACAAAGTAAGCCATTTTTATAATAACAGATTATTTCTGAACCAGTACAGGTTTCTACAAATGTATTATTTAGCTGTGAATAGTTCCCATGGAAAAATGAAATAAAATGCAGTCTGTGAGTGTTCTTAGACTTCTGTGTTTATTCCCTATTGCCATTTTTCATTTCAGTGCAGACTGCTCACCTAGGCGACACATAATCTTTTTTTGTGATTGCATAACTGAAACTGTTAAAATTGGAATATAAGCAAATGAGTGATGAGTAACAAATGAACAAATAATGCAGCTGTCCACATGAAAGAAAAAAAAGATTTTTTAATGAGAATATTCATTCTCTAAATATTTGTGAGAACAGTATGTATATGTAGAATTATTCAGAAAATGAAAAATAAAATGTGCAAAAATGTCTCAGTTGAATTTGAATAAATCTGTCTAAAGGTGACTTCTCTATTATTCAGGCAGTTCTAATCCTTACAATACACTGAACTTTTTTTTTTTCTTTTTTTTTTCTGCATTTAATTTTGAGCAGTAGGCAGCAGAGGACCATTCCCCTCTTTATGATCTAGACTACAGTGAGAATACTCATTGCACAGTGACAAATAACACTGTTGTAACATTAATAGCTGCTAGCTATATTCTGGAAAACACTGTTTTGTTAGATAGCAGATAGCTATGAAGTAACCACTACAAATAAGCTGTTATGTTTTTACAAAGCTGCTAGCTACACATTTTAAGAGACCAGATTGCTCTTTATGAGTATAATAAAAGCAGACTAGCATTCATGTGTGTCTTTGATCGTGTTCAGTGCAGGCAATGTAATACTGCAAACATAATGAGGTCTGCAGGAGTTCCCTTTGTACAACTGAGTGGCTAGGTTCGTCTTACTCATTAATTTTTCTCATTATAACTTTAAATAAACAAACAAACAAACAAACAAAAAAGCCATAGAAATAGTAAATATATGAATGGTTAATCTTTTATTAATTCTAAGCAGGATAACACCAATAAGCTAACAAATTACTAAATTATCAAGGGGTTATGTTTGTTTATTTGTTTTACTTCACTACTTGGAATGTATCGTATATGGTTATCATACAAAGTATTTCTCAGAATTTGTCAGTGAACCCATTTCATTTTATGAGGACTCTTTTCCTACCCCATTATCTCAGTCAAGGAAAGGGAAACCAATCTTGTAGACCTTGGCATTATTTTACAAATATATTTTTTTCATGCTTCATATTTGGACCGGGAGCACGTTTCTTCAGAGCTTTAAATTAAAGCACTGGTATGTGAGGACCTAGTGCCAAGTGAGCGCAGTTGGATTAACTTCCTGTCTTTTCAAACCAAAAATTCTCTCTTAGGCATCCAACAAGAGGGACAATATACTGCATTACTAACAACAGGCTAAATAAATTTCATATAGCTTCTAGTTTTAAGAGGTATTTACAAAATAAAGTACAAATTACTGTAAAGTCATAATGGACAACACAGGTAATAATTGTGAATGCCTGATTTCCATTTAAAGTACTGTAGTAGCAACTCATTAAAAAGATGTGGATGTGAGATAACAGTGGGTACAATGCATCACTTTTAGTACTGTAATAATCAACATAAATGTACAAGAAATACTGCTACATGACCATTTTGGCACAAGCAAAAGTCGCTGACAAAGGTGTTATTTGAAGTTCATGAGACTGGTATGGATGTATCAATAGAGTCTGACTGTGCTGTCTCTAGAAAGTGTCCTTACCACTAGTATTTTCTCAACATCACTATAGTGTAAATCCACTTACCTTTGGGTTATAATTTACAACAATAAATAAATAATTTTTTGCAGTTCTTGTATTCAAACAGCAAAAAATTATACATAGAAAAGAATTCCTAAATTGGCTGTTAAAATGGGTCTTAGCAATATTTATGAAATGTGTATTCATTAAAGTTGTTGTTTCATTATTCACTTCTCAGAGACACAATTTGCTAACTTAATTCTCCACAAATTTAGATCACTATGTAGCCCTTTCTCACTCTCTCACCCACCCATACTCACACACAATTTACTACTGAGGAAAACTTTTAATAAAAAAGCAAACTTTTTCACACACACTACTTCTGTATATATTTCCCGTCTCCACATTAGGACCATATACCACAAACAGCTTTAACAGTAAATTTTAATATACTGTATTTACATTAATTCATTTTCTGTGATGTGTCCATCGCTTATTGCATGCATATACTTTCTAGGCAATAACAACTCTAAGGTAAAATACTTTGACAATATATTTTCAAATGTTTCTACTTAAAAATGTTTATAACCATATTTGAAAGGTTTCCATGAACTTCTAAAGTTTGCAAGATTGAAAATTTGCCCGTTACATCTTAGTGTGCTAAATAAATTTAAATAATTCCAGTCACCCAAACCCAAATGTATAATTTCAAAATCAAATGAATAAATACATAAATAACACCTTATCAGTTGGAGGGATAGAAGGATACTGTTGATGACTTTTAAAGACTTTGACAAGTGCTTACTGCTTCTCTGAGGCAACAGTTCAGCATTAGGACATTAGGATGGTAATCCTTCAACACCAACCACATTGTACAGCTGAAGGAAAATGGAATGTACAATGGCCCTTTGCAAGTAATCATAGAACCATAGAATCTTAGAGTTTAGGTTGGAAGGGACCTATAAAGATCATTTAGTTCCATCCCCCCTGCCAGGGGTGGGGACACCTTCCACTAAACCAGGCTGCTCAAAGCCCCATCCAACCTAGCCTTCAACACTTCCAGTGACGGGGCATCCACAATTTCTCTGGGCAACCTGTTCCAGTGCCTCACCACCCTATGAGTAAAGAATTTCTTCCTAATATTTAATCTACATCTACTCTATCTTAGTTTAAAACCATTACCCCTTATCTTATCACTACACTCCCTGATAAAGAGTCCCTCTCCAGCTTTCTTCTAGGCCCCCTTTAGGTACTAGAAGACCACTATAAGGTCTCCTCAGCGCCTTCTCTTCTCCAGGCTGAACAACCCCAGCTCTCTCAACCTGTCTTCATAGGAGAGGTGCTCCAGCCCTCTGATCATCTTCATGGTCCTCCTCTGGACTTTTTCTAATACGTCCTTGTCCTTCTTATACTGGGGGCCCCAGAGCTGAATGCAGTACTCCAGGTAAGGTCTCACAAGAGCAGAGTAGAGGTGGTGAATCACCTCCTTTGACCTGCTAGATACATTTCTTTTGATGCAGCCCAGGATACGGTTGGCTTTCTGGGCTGCAAGCACACATTGACAGCTCATGTTGAGTTTTTCATCAGTCAACACACCCAAGTCCTTCTCCTCAGGGCTGCTCTCAATCCACTCATCACCCAGCCTGTTCTGATGTTTGGGATTGCTCCGACACAGGTGCATGACTTTGCACTTGGCCTTATTGAACTTCATGAGGTCCATGTGGGCCCCCTTCTCAAGCCTGTCAAGGTCTCTCTGGATGGCATCCCTTCCCTCCAGTATGTCAACTGCACTATTCAGCTTGGTGTCACCCACAAACTTGCTGAGGGTGTCCTCAATCCTACTGTCCATGTCACCGACAAAGATGTTAAATAATACCAGCCCCAGTACAGACCCCTGAGGAACACCACTTGTCACTGGTCTCTGTCTGGATATCGAGCTGTTGACTGCAACTCTTTGAATGCAACCAGCCAGTTCCTTATCTACTGAATGGCCCATTTGTCAAATCCATGTCACTCCATTTTAGAGACAAGGATGTCATGTGGGACAGTATCAAATGCTTTGCACAAGTCCAGGTAGATGATGTCAGCTGCTCTTCCTGTATCCACCAACACTGTAACCCCACTGTAGAAGGCCACTAAATTTGTCAGGCACAATTTGTCCTTAGTGAAACCATGCTGGCTGTCACCAATCATCTCTTTGTTTTCCATGTGCCTTAGCATAGTTTCCAGGAGGATCTGCTCCATGATCCTGCTAGGCACACCGTTGAGACTGACTGGCCTGTAGTTCCCTGGGTCTTCCACTTTTTCATTTTTAAAAATCATCCTTCCTGCTTAAATAAAGACACATGGCCATCCCCATGTCTCATAATCCACCCTGTAATACATCTCATAATGCAGTATATAGATACTGTAATTGCACATATTGATCTGTATTATAGCTTTACCTACTATTGCTATCATATTAATCTGGAAACAATATTTAATAACATCATTAGGGCTTATTTGTTTCTGTCACATTGCCTTAAGTGATTACATATCTCACTTTTGATCCCGTGTTGATTTAATTTTCAGTGCCTGAAGCTCTTCACTGATAATTCAATGCTTACACTAGATTCTATTGTTCTTGTTAACTAGTAGTGGTTATGATTTAAATACAAAGTTAATGACACAAAAAGAAAAATTGTAACGGTGAGAAACATTTATATTTTAAAGAATAGGGATAGGAAAGGAAATGGATAAAAAAGATAACAAAGTGAAAATATGTTAAAGAATATGAAAAAAAATTGCAAACAAAACATGCACATCAGTTAAGTAATTGCAATTACTAAAGATTATAAGGAATCAAGTAGCCGGTTTTCAGTATGAAAAAAAAAATCATGTATAAATAGTGAATCTAAATACCTCTTAAAACTAGATATAATCACTTTATATAATTCTTAATTTCAACCCAGAGATATATCCCCAATAGCCCTTATATTTATTTCTTATATTGGATATATTAGTCTGTTTTCAAGAATTATTATCTTTTATTATTATTATTTTGCATTATTATAATGTGCTTACTAAAATGCATTCAAATATAGAACATTTTAAAGAAAATATCTTCTTGACCTACAGTAGTGGGTTGACCCTGGCAAGAAGCTAAGTCCCCACCCACTTGTTCAGGTGAGAGAATTGGAAGAGCAAAAACTGAAAACTCATGGGTGAAGATAAAGACAGTTTTACAAGTGAAGCAAAGCTGTGCACGCAAGCAAAGCAAAGAAGAAATGTATTCACTATCTCCCATCAGCAAGAAGATGTGCAGCCAATTCCTGGAAAGCAGGGCTTCTGCATATGTAATGGTTATCTGGGAACACAAATGCCATGATCATGAACATGTCCGCTTCCTCCTGAGCTTTTATTGCTGGGGGGAGGGAAGGGGAGCTCAATAAACAGCATATACATTGTGGCAATGATGAAGGATGGTGATAATAAGGAGCATAAGATTAGACCAAATCTTAAAATCAGTGACCTTGTCTGTAGACACACATGACCCAGACACATATCTTCTGATTATCTCACAGACTTCTGGTCAATGAGAATTTGTAGGTCATACTCCCTTTCAGTTTTGCAGTCCTTCCTCAGAACTTCTGATAGGTCTTCTTCATTATGCTTTGATGTCTATATAAGTACCCTTCCCCAAGGCTGTATAAAGGAAGAGCAGGCTGTAGGCCAGGGACATTTATCATCCATCATGTTAAAATACAAATAAATTGATTTCAAATCAGGAATTTATGATTTCTCCATACAAAGTGCTTGGCCCTGAATCAACCCTAAGATTAGAAATATTAAATGAAGACCTTGAGTTTGGAGCATCAATTGATAATAATCAATGGCTTAGCTATCCATAGGCGGGCAGTAGCTAGCAGACTTCATCAACATGATACAGAATGAGCACTCAGCAAATTAGAGGACAGTAAGAAATGTGAGGAAAGAAAAGGCCTCAATATGCCAAATGGTAGACCCTCACCCAAGAGAAGCTGTGATAAACTTAAGCATTAGGACAACAGAAACTTCATGAAGTTCAATGAGCGGAAATGCAATGATCTACACTTGAGAGAGTAACGCCAGTAGTAGTACCAGTGGGGGAATTTGGGAAACACCTGGCTGAGCAGCAGTCCTGCTGGAAAGGACAAGGGGAACACAGTGGACACCAGGCTGAACAGTGTGCTCTTATCTCAAATAAAGCAAATCTTGCCCTGCTATGCTACTTTACAAAAATATGCTCAACAGAATGAACAGTTGATTTCTCTCTTCTAAGCCCTGGTGAGGTTACACCTGGAATACTGTGTCCAGTTTTGGGTCCCCCTGATTGAAAGGAATGTGGAGAAACTGGAAATGGTCCAGTAGAAGGCCATCAAGATGGCCTGGAGCCTAGAGGACATTAATTTAGACAGAGATTGAAGGGGCTGGAGTTCTTCAGTCTGGCAGAAAGGAGGCTAAAGCATAATCTAACAATGGCCTACAACTACTTGAAGGGCAGTTACCAAGAAGGAAATATGTTTTTAATTATATTAGAATATAAATTACTGCATGATAATTAATATGCTAACTGGCACAGTTATTTTATTTTAATGTATGATGATCATAGTATACAGTCATAATCTTTCAATGTTTCAACCTGTTTTCATTACAGTTGAGGACAGTTACATTATTTATAAAAAAACTTGAGAAGAATGGTTAAGAGTAATTTTTTTTTTTTCCAAAAAGCAGATTTACGTCTTACTCCTACCTCTTCATACTTCTCAAACCTTGAAAACAGAATTATATGACAAAAATAGTAAAAATAAATACTCTGGAAGATGTAATCAACAATTACTATGTTTTCTTCCACCAACTTACTCTACTTTATTTGTATGTAAGATAATTTATATGCAAGGTAAACAGTTTCCTTGGGTATTGTTTCTCTATCCTTTTTGGTATATTAACAACCACTATTATGGGGGCTTATCATAGCCTTTATTATGATAAAATAATTCATACATGTTTTGCAGTGATTGTGGATGATAAGCTTTCAGGTATTTATGGCTTTTATGGTAACCATTTAGTAGAAAATGATTTCATTTACTATTACATTTTAATATAATTTGAACTGAACTAGGTATTGAGGCTTTCATCTTAGGAGATTGCTCCTCCAACAAATAACTGTTTGGGGCAGGTAATTTTTCATTATATTCATCTTAAATGTTAGCTTTACAAATGTTGAGATATCATTACGCATTATGTTCTCTTTTTCCAACCTGGATAATATATTGTTTTATACAGTACTTTTTTCAGATATATATTCAGATAGCTACAGAATATGGGTAGCATTAAAAAAGATTTGAATTCTATATTTAAAACAGATTGAGGTTCCAAAGAAAATGTGTCTATTAAATTGCCTGCCTCATGGTATAATCTCACCCATCTTTAGGATCTTAAAAATTTAGGATTATAGTCTAGGTTACATTTCAGGATGGAAAATTCACCTTGGGGAGGCTGTAGGCTTGCTGTTTCCCTCCTTCTCTCCCTCCCTTTATAACTGCAGAGAGAACTTAGGTTAACTCAGCATTATGACTATACTGACAAAGGTATTTCATTGCCTGCAGATTAGGTAGACACCAGCTGGGATTCACTAAGACTGCTCAGTAAATGAAAACTACATTCTGCACAAGTTAGCAAGATTTCTTAATCTGATTCTATTCCAAATTATAATGTAAATTAAAGTATGAAATATAAATGACCTCTCCCCATGGTTAGACAACCTTCCAATAATTGAATCCATTATTCTGAACTAACCCAAGGTAGAGAAACTACCTTTGGCTCTCTTATACATTATATTTATCCTGAATAAACTGATATAGATTATTCTTTAATTACACGGAAGGAAGAAAGGGTGGAAGGGTGGGAGGAAGGGATTGGGTAAAAGAGAGAGGGAGGGAGGCAGCACGCATGTAGGCCAGCACACTTGCTCACTCTATGGTAATGGAGTTTTAGTCAGAAATGATTAATTCCAAAAAAACAATCTGCAACAAGTACCCCTAATTTGTTAATGTAACACATACTCCTAATTTGTTAATGCGTTGTTTTCATGTATACTTTCCCCTGAACACATGAAAGGAAGATACCACCTTAAAATGCCAAGGTGAAACTTTCCAAACTGTAGTGAATGCCAGACTCATGATGTAGTTAAAACCTCTTAAAAACATAAAGGAATGGGTAATGGAAATGAGCTAAGTGTTTGGAAAACTAATTATAGAATTTACTTAAAAAACAATGTTGATATCAATAGGGGAAATGATTTGTAGATGCTGACTTAGAACATGAGTATTTTCTTTGTCTTTACTCCCTCCCCAAGCCCCAGTGAAAATCATCATCATCAACAACAACAACAAAACAAGTAAAACATGGAGGCTTTCTTTATTGTTAGAAAATACTCTTCTAGAAAAAGTTCTAGAGTGAGCCTTGTGGTCATAGTGAAGTTTATTACTCAAAACTAATGCATTGGAAGAAATGTGCAAGCATTCTTAATGTATGATCAGGTATACAGCTCAGCTCCACCTCTTTCAATAGGATGAAACATTACAGACATATATAGGGGAAGAGTTTACAGAAATATTTTTTCAGATTTCCTTCTTCTTAATGATGACAGATTTTATTATCATTCCAATTCCCACATGATTTTGTCAGTCATTGATTAACTGTCTTTTTAAAATCACGGTCTATGGATGTGGTGGATCAGGCTTGGCTAACAGACAAATTCCCACTAAGCCACTCACTCCCCCTCCCTAGCTGAAGAGGGGGAGAAATAGGATGAGAAATCTTGTGGGTTAAAATAACAACAGGGAGATTCTGTACCAACTGTCATCACAGGCAAAACAGACTCGACCTGGGGAAAATTAATTTATTGTCAATTACAGTAGATTGCATTTGTGAGAAACATAAGGAAAAAAACATTTAAACAGCACCTTTCCTCCACCCTTTCACAGGCTTAGCTTTGCTTTTTCACTTCAGACTCCTCTACCTCCCCACCAAGTAGTGTAGGGAGGCTGGGGTCTGAGGGTATGGTCAGTACATAGAGGTTTCTCTCTGCTGATCCTTTCTTCTCACACCTTGCCTCTGCTTCAGCATTACCTCTTTCATGGGCTGCAGTTCCCTTCAGAATAACTCTGTTCTTGTTTGCTCTCCACAGTTTGCAGTTCCTTCAGGAAATATGTATTTGCTCCAGCATGGTGATGGAGTTCCATGGTCTTTCAGGGAAATATCTGCTCCAGCATCATGGAGCACTTCCTCTTCCTCTGACCTTGGTGCTCCCTCTGCGCGCGCGCACACACACACACACACACACACACAGAGACACACGCTGTGCTTGTGATACACTCATAAATGTTTAATGTATATAATAGACGATAAAATTATATAAAAAAGTTGAATGCACCCAGTTCTTATTTAGAATTAAAGCTTATCCTAACAGCCAAAGCAAGAAAATAACTACCCTGAGGAAATATACGTGAAATGTGTAGAATGTGAAACATTTTTTTTCATATAATTGAATGGATGGAGACTATGTATAAAAGATTTATCTCTTTATCCAAACTAAATAATATTTCATTCCATGGATAGTTTGAAGATTTATTAAAACACGTGTGGCTTTAGCACTATGTTACATTTAGAAAGTGTATTAGAATATGGACCAAAATATGTAATAAATAATTCTTAGTGATTGGTTAGGTTACTGAAGGCACCTAGTTGAAGCAAAAAGGACAGTTGTAACATATTTCTTATAATTTTCTTCTGTATAAAAATTCTATGATTAATGAAAATTGCCTCTTCAATCCATGGATTTGGGGAAGAAATGTCATCATGTATCAGTTTGACTGTCTATCTGTTGCAGGGCTAGCTTGTCCTGACTTATAAGGTAAAACAGACATTGGAGAAGATAGAAGCTAAAAGAGAGACAACATTATTGGCTAGCTCACTACTGTAGCTGGTGAAAGACAGTCCTCTTGATCACCCCAAAGTAGAAACTTAAGATGAGTATGGCAGACACATTTATTACAGCAATAAACAAAAGTTGGTGAACAACCAAAACAGAAGGAATATGTGTCAATAAATTCTTTTAGCAATTTTCCCAAGCAAGCTGCACTGGGATTATTTCAATTAAAAAAATCATAAATCCATCATCTAGATATGACACTTATAGAAACAAACATATATTGAAATCATGGATTTAATTTACTAATATTAGTAAAACACAATCTGAATGCTGTGTTAAAAAATTAGTGTGCTGTGTGGCACTCTAACATAAATAATACTGTATCAAGTTTACACATAAAACTAGAATCTTCTGACAAAGCCACGGCACTGACAGAGGTTTCCTGCACTAGACTGTGGAATCTGTTGTATGTCTTCAGCTGTGCAAAAGCTACAGAAAAGCCAACAGATCATCTCCACGGCAATTTCTGCTCAGAAATTCTGAGTTAAAGACTTGTCAAAACAACTTTTTCAAAACTAATCTTGGAATATACCTATAGGATAATTCAACTACTTTTAGATATCTATCCTGAATTGTCTGTGCCTGTCAACCTTCATAAATATGGTAATTTTTCCAATTAACTAAAAGCTTGTCTCTTATTTCAAACTGTATTTTTGGTCCAATAAAAGATTTACATGTATAAACAGACAGTGCATATTTTAGACTAGACGTCATGTTTTTAAGCAGATAAAGTTGGGCTGATGAATCCTGACAGCATTCAGAGCATATACTCATTTTTGTAAGCTTTTAATATTTGGTTGTCCAAATAACTCTTTGTGTCAGTTATCACTAGTATAAGACGGCCCTAACAGTACCTTATAAAACTATTCTTTAGCTGATGAGAATACCATTTAGCTTTTCATTATCTCTTCATTTCTTCTGAAGACTACTGGGAAAATATATAATTTAGCACTAAAATATTCTAACTATTTTAAATAACTCTTTGTTTAAAAATGTGGTGAATGAATACAGCCACTAAAATACCATCATCCTTTATTTCCACTATAATTAAACTTTAATGTAATAGAACAAATTACTATCCTACATGAAAAAGTGTGCATTTCAATCTATTATCTATAGCCAAGAATTTTAACAGAGTTTTTTAATGTTCCTGCAGATACAAGAAATGAGCAACATTGTACAACCTCAATCAGGACATATTTTATCTAGCGTAAGTTAATATCTGGTAAAATTTGAAATTAGGTTTACAGAATTTTGACTTAGTAGACACATCCTCATGTCATGTAAGTTTTCTGATCAATTAACGGAGGTCTTAGCTTTCTTAATGGTCTACATTTATTTGGAGCTATAAAAATGGATATAAATACCTGAAATTACTAAAGTAGGAACACCCACAGAACTAGCCATTCAGAATATCCTACAGAATACTGTATTCTCAGAAATACAAACTTAGACAGAAGAAGAAGAAGAAGAAGAAGAACAACAACAACAACAACAACAACAAACAACAACAACAACAACAACAACAACAACAAAATAATAATGAAGTCATTATGGTTTTAAAAATCTTTATGGTGCTTTATGATACTAACATCCATAATTCTTTCCGATTCTTTATGATATGATTCCTAAATCTTCATCTTCAGCTTGCCCTTCTATTTCATTTCTTTCACCTACAGCAACGTTTACCATCACTGTCCAGGGGACTAATCTCTTTATGTCTTACTTACGTCTTATTGATAACCCAGACCATACTACTACAGTGCAGTAAAAATGTGTAATTTCCTTGATTCTATGAGAGGGAATTACTTTTCCATCTTATCAGAAGTACAATGGCAACATCCTATGGCTTATAGTACTAAACAGGATAGCTTTTATGGAGGCAAATGGTGAAAAATGCAGAAAAATTTGGCTACAGGAAACACAAAAAGAAGTATTTGATTTTGTGCCAAGCAATGGCACATTTTGAATCATATAAAACTTAGTAAGCTATTTGTAGTGCAAAACATAAGGTACTTAAATCAGAAGCTCATGTTAGGAGTCTAAGTAAGTGCTAGACATCTTTTTTTGTCACTTCATATAGTCTAGAGAAAGGGAAGGGAAAGGCTAGCACAGAGACTGATGAAGAGAATACTTTACAACCCTAGTATCTTATCCAGTTTATAAACTTTAACATCTGACATGACTGTAGCAGGATAGTTCCTATTTTAGATTCACTAGTCTGCCAGATAAATGAATGAGAAATTTCCTATAAACAATTAGAGGGAATTCAACATTTTTTTCTCACCTGAGTAACAGTAATGCCCAATCCACTAATACTACTGTATAGCATTAACACTGTTCAGTATCACCAATTAGTTCTATAAATCTCTGACACTCATATTCTCAAAATCCTGTCAAAATTATGCTTAATTTAGGTTTATATATAAAAATTGTATGAATGGAAAACTCCAAAGTAGGAATACTGAGATAAAAGTTCTTGATATGAACGGACATCAAGCCTAAGTATCATGGCTGCAAGAATCAGCATTGTTCCCAAGAACACAGAGGTATTTATATACATGACTGATCAACAAACTCCTGCAGTGAAAAAAAGGTTCAGAGGAGATAAGCACAGGCAAAGTGCTCATGAAGCTCAGGGAAGAATATGGGGAGTGTTTCATAGAATCGTAGAATCATAGAATCATAGAATGGTTTGGATTGGAAGCGACTCTTAAGGATCATCTAATTCCAACCCCCTGCCGTGGGCAGGGACACCTTCCACTAGACCAGTTTGCTCAAAGCCCCATGCAACCTGGCCTTCAACACTTCCAGGGATGGGGCATCCACAGCTTCTCTGGGCAACCTGTTCCAGTGCCTCACTACCCTCTGAGTAAAGAATTTCTTCCTAATATTTAATCTACATCTACTGTATCTTAGTTTAAACCCTTGTCTTATCACTACACTCTCTTACAAAGAGTCCCTCTCCTGCTTTCTTGTAGGCCCCCTTTAGGTACCAGAAGACCACTATAAGGTCTCCCCAGAGACTTCTCTTCTCCAGGCTGAACAACTACAACTCCCTCAACCTGTCTTCATAGGAGAGATGTTCCAGCCCTCCAATCATCCTTGTGGTCCTCCTCTGGACTCACTCTAATAGGTCCATGTCTTTCTTATGATGGGGGCCCCAGAGCTGAATGCAGTACTCCAGGTGGGGTCTCACAAAAGCAGAGTAGAGGGGGACAAGAGGGGCCCCAGAGCAAAAAAATTACAGCTCATTTCATGAGACATGTGCTTGTTCCTCTCCATTGAAATCTTTACTAGAAGGTGAAAGATTTATACGATCTGAAGAGAAACGAAAAAAAAATACAGAATGTTTCGTGAATTTGCATGTCATTCATAGAATCATAGAATATCCTGAATTGGTAGGAACCCACAAAGATCATCAAGTCCAACTCCTGGCTCCACAGAGGACCACCCAAAAATCAAACCATAAGTCTGAGAGCATTGAGCAAACGCCTCTTGAACTCTGACAGGCTTGTTGCTGTGACCACTTCCATGGGGAGCCTGTTCCAGTGCCCAACCACACTTTCGGAGAAGAACCATATCCTAATATCCAGTCTGACCCTCCCGTCGCACAGCTTGATGCTGTTCCCTTGGGTTCTATCACTGGTTGCCAGAGAGCAGAGATCAGCACCTCCCCGTCCCCTCCCCCTCCTGAGGATTACAGCTATTGTAAAGAAAGCTGAATTTATCTCAACACAAAGAGGACAAGAGGGTGGCCAGAAGACCATTGTTTTAGATAAATGCATCATCTGTCTACCACTTGAATGGAATAGCTGATTGTGTAAATGGCCTTCCATGAATTAATCAAAAAAGTGTGAATGTCTTCCTTATCTAGCCAGACCACCATGGGACAAATGTATACGTGGCTCAGCCCAACTGAATAACAAACAAAATGAATTTTGAAGAGAGCAGCAGGCTTGAGTAGGCATGAATCTATGCATTCCTTCCCAGTGGTTAGGAATGCCCAGTGTCATGATGGTGAGCATATAGACTGGTAATGGGAAACATGTTTGTATTGTGATCAACCTTCATATTATAATTGCTACTTAGTGATTATGTTGTGAGTTCATTACGTTTCTGTATCACTCTGCTAAAAATGTGATTTTTGCAACAGTTGGTTCTTAAGCATTAGAATTATTAATTGTTATCTGTCTTATTTTAATATTTGTTTTTCAGTAAGACCTTTAAGTACATTATTTTCAACAAGACCTTAACGCCCCACACCTAATGTAAAATTTTCAGTCCACATTTCTTATATTCATTTATTTGCAAAAAACTGGAAGGATTTGAGTCCAAGGATACAGTTATGTCTTCTTTCCTATTACGTTCTTGACAATCGCATTTTCTACATACTAAGGAAAAAAGTTGCTATCATTTATAGGACCTGCAGCTCGTTAAACTCTGTCAGGGGTCTGGAGTTAGGTTATATTCTTAAAAGAAATCAAGCATAAATAAAGCTTACCTTCCCTTTTCCCCAAACACTTATCTACATGCTGAATATTTAACACTTTGAGGTGAGTTAAGGCAAAAACAATAAACAATGGGTAAGGGGTAATGAGAAATTTCTACATGATTTGTCTAATGGTACTGACGCGTGGCATTAGCATCCTCCTTAGGAAATAAGTAACAGGTGAAACAAGGAGAGGACCAGCCGAGGCCATATCTATGGTCTGGATAAGATCCAGGAGCCTAAAGGGCATGCGCCAACTGAGAAGGTGAAAAGTTCAACTCTGAGGAAGACGCCTTACTTCATCAGGACGACCACCTGGACGACTACTAGAGGGGCTCTACGCAAGCGCAGAAGAAGGAAGAAGGTGATTAACATATGAAGCGGGGCTAGGTGGGGTTAGAAAATGAATATGTAGACAGGTTGCGAAACTTAATGCATATGTAATACTTTAGAGAATAAAAAGGAGGCATGGGCTAACAACAGGTGAGCATAACTTTGCGGAGATATCCCTTACGCTCCTGGCACCGAAATAAACACATACTATACAACTTTGTGAGTTGTGAAGTGCTTCCTGTGAATCAGAGGAGAAACATATATATATATATATACACACACACACGTATATGTATATGTATATGCATATGCATATGTATATACATTTGCTCTGGGAACGTGGAAAAACTTATACTTCATCTTCTAAAGTTTTCATCTTGGCAAATTCCTTAATAAAGGTTAAATTTACAATAAATAAACAAACAACCAAAAAAGATCCATTAAATACTTGCTGTAAAACTAAGCTTCCATGAGCATCATCTCACAGCTTAGATTTGGCAAACTGTATACCTCAGAATTATATTAAAAAGCACCTAACAAATGTTAATAAAAATCTTAATTTTCTCATTTGTTAAATGCAGGAGAGGATGATAATGACACTTTTTTTTTCCCTGTCTATTTTAGTTGAAATGTGCTGTTTTTTGAAAGGATTCATTACCTGTTCCTTTTACTTAATCTCTTAATTTTACTTCTCTGACCACAATAATTAGTTTTCAAAAGGTATTTCCTAATTTTTGTTCATAAGAAAGCAGTTAGAAGCTGAAGGATGAGTCAGTTTTGCTTATTGTCCCTTCTGTACAATGACTTTATACTTGTGATCTTTTCTAAATGAAGATTTCATAAACAGGCATTTCAAAAGGAAGAGGTGTAATCACCACTGTACAGGTGAGTTGTCTTTGAGATACCTTCAAAGGTTCTTACCTAACTGGAAGAACATGTCAAGGGTAGCTCCACTGGAGCCTTCCCTGTACCATACTTGGATTTTTTGAGTTGACTGATGCCAGAGACTCACATTTACAATTTTTGAAGGCCACCAAGGTGGAAAAGGATATAAACACTTTTGAGAATGTTGTGAGAATTAAAAATGTTATTGACAAACAGAAGATACCATACAAAAGAGAAGTCACAAAATATAGTAAAGCAAGTGTGAGACTGAAAGTGGAGAAATTTAATGTCAATTTACTTATTATGGAATAATTGGCTTAGGAACAGTTCATGCAAAAAGGATTTGGGGATTAGACTGGTAAAGGACAAATATTAGACAACGATGCATGAAAACAAACAAAGCATGGAATGGTATTTGGGGATGTAATACAATAAGTGCTAATAAAAAGCAGTTGCTCCATTGTACATGACATTGCTGAGGACCCTGAGAGAACACTCTATGCAATAATGATTGACACTTACAGAAAACATTAGGGGGAAAAAATGGGACAACCTAAAAGAGTAAGAAAAATTCTAAGAGGTCTGAGAAACATGACCTACCTAACTTTGGGGTTAGGGGAGAGTCTGAAAGACGTTAGTTTGTTTATCCTAGAAAACAAGTGGCTAAGGGGACATGGTAAGTCTTCAAAAGCAAAAATCACCAAATGACCTGCCTGGATTCATACTTATTCATCCACATACATATGGGAGGGTAACAAAGGAATTAGCTATGATGATCCAACATGTACCATGCCAACTAGGTGCAACTTGACACAGCTACCTCTCTTCCCTTCACTGAGGAAAATTCTTCAGTGCTCTTCCTCATAGAGTCTCAGAGCATGTACCTTCTGCATTTTGAAGCTGCTACTTCCCTGAGCACCACTAGTGTGAGGCTTTCTCATCCTGAAGGGGTTCATGAGTATGAATTCAGTCCTGAATGTTTTATATGAGAACATAATCATAGAATCATAGAATCAATAGTAATTTGATCTCCTTCTATAACAAGGTCACCTGCTTGGTGGATGAAGGGAAGGCAGCAGATGTAATCTTTATGGATTTTAGTAAGACCTTTGATAACATCCCCTCATGGCATCCTTCTGGACAAATTGTCCAACTGTGAGATAAATGGGTTCATGCTATGCTGGGTGATGAACTGACTTGACATTAGAGCTCAAAGGGTTGTAGTAAATGGAGCTACCTTTGGCTGGTGGACAGTCAGCAACGGTGTTCCCAAGGGCTCAATTCTAGGGCCAATTCTGTTTAACATTTTTATCCATGATCTGGATGCAGGAGTGGAATGTATCCTCAGCAAGTTTGCCAATAACACTAAACTGGGAGGTGGTGTTGACTCTCTTGAGGAACAAGAGGCCTTACAGAGGGATCTAGATAAAATGGAGCATTGGAAGATTAGCAATGGCATGAAGTTCAACAAAGGTAAATGCTGGGTTCTGCACCTCAGACAGAGTAATGTCTATACACAGGTATAGACTGGGAGATGAGTGGCTAGAGAGCAGCTCTGCAGAAAGGGATCTTGGGGTGCTGGTTGACAGTAGGCTCAACATGAGTCAGCAGTGTGCTTACTATGGCAAACTGAATTTTGGGGTGCATAGCCAGCTGCTCAGAAGAGGTGATTCTATACTTAGCATTGGTGCGGCCTCACCTTTAATATTGTGTGCAGTTCTGGGCTCCACAACATAAACAGCATGTTAGGGTACCTGAATTTGTCCAGAGAAGGGCAACAAAGCTGATGAAAGGGCTGGAAGGCATGCCTTATGAGGAGGAGCTGAGGACACTTGGGTTGTCTAGTCTGTAGAGGAGAAGGCTAAGAAGTGACCTCATTGCTCTCTACAACTTCCTGAGGAGGGGAAGCAGGGACAGAGGTGCTGGTAACCAATAACACAAAACTGTGCCAGGGGAGATTCAGACTGGACTAAAAAAATTCTTTACTGTGAAAGTGGTCAAACACTGAAACACTGCCTCTAGTCTTCCTGGAGAGGTGGTTGATGCTCTGTGCCTGTGAGTGTTCATGAAGGACTTGGACAATGCCCTCATTAATATGCTTTAACTTTTGGTTAGCCCTGAAGAGATCAGGCAGTTGGACTAGATGATCTTTGAAGATTCCTTCCAACTGAACTATTCTATTCTATTCTATTCTATTCTATTCTATTCTATTCTATTCTATTCTATTCTAATTATTCTACTCTGCTCTACTCTACTCTATTCTATAGAATGATTGGGCTTGGAAGGGACCTAGATCATCTATTCCAAACCCCCTGCCATGGGGGACATCTTTCGCAAGATCAGGTTGTCCAAAGCCCTATCCAACCCGGTCTTGAACAATTCCACTTTGGGCAACCTGTTCCAGTGCCTTACCACCCTCATAGTGAAGAATTTCGTCCTAATATCTAAGGTAAACCTACCCTCTTTTAGTTTAAAACTGTTACGCCTTGTCCTGTCACTACATGGCCTTGTAAAATGTCATTCTCCATCTTTCCTGTAGGCCCCCTTTAAGTACTGGAAGGCTGCTATAAGGTCTCTCCGGAGGCTTCTCGTCTCTAGGCTAAACAACCCAAACTCTCAGCTTTTCTTCGTAGAAAAGTGCTCTAGCACTCTGATCATTTTTGTGGCCCTCCTCTAGACCCAATCCAGCAGATCCATGTCTTTCTTATGCTGGGGTCCCCAGAGCTGAACACAGTACTCCAGGTGGGTTCTCACAAGGGCTGAGTAGAGGTAGTATATCACCTCCCTTGACCTGCTGGCCATGCTTCTTTTGATGCAGCCCAGAACAGATTGCCATTCTGGGCTGCAAACACACACTGCAGTCTCATGTCCATTTTTTTATCCAACAGTATCCCCAAGTCCTTCTCTGCATGACTGATCTCCATCCATTCATCCCCCAGTCTGTAATAATACTGGAGATTGCCCAGATCTGGGTGCAGGACCTTCCACTGAACCTCGCTGAACTTCATGAGGTTCACATGGGCCCACCTATCAAGATGGTTCAGGTCCTTCTGGATGGCACTCCTTCCTTCTATTGTGTCAACTTCAGCACTCAGCTTGGTGTATTCAACAAACTTCCTGAGGGTGCACTCAATCCCATTGTTTATGTCGTTAATAAAGATATTAAACAGCACTGGTCCCAGTACAGACTCCTGAGGGACACCACTCATCACTGATCTCCACCTGGACATTGAGTCATTAACCACAACTCTCTGGAAATAATGAAGAACATGAATTCAATTAATCAGCCCTGTGACTGTGACTATTATTAAATAAAATGGGATGTTTCTTTGGCACTGCAGACAGAGTGATACAGCACATGCCAAGTCTGTACAACTAAATTCTCCCTCCCTGCCCTTCCCAAACATGGTAACCTTGACCATATTTTCTGCTAGCTATAGTTTCTGGTCTGTGGTATTCTGAATCATGGTATGCTATTGTCTGGGAGACTGTTTGTTGGCACTGGTCAAAGATACTTTAACTATCTTTTTAAGAACATTCCACTCCTACTGTTTGGCTGTTGTCCTGTTCAATTTGCTAAGTAGAAGTAATCTTCAGTTTATAAAATCCATATAATCATGGTCTAAGACAACTTCCTAATTGAATTACTCATTTTTGTTTTGTCTTTGCTGCTACTTTTATATAGTACTTCCCCTGTTATAAAATTATGGGTTAAATATAAGACTCTCTCCTTCTAAAATTTTCAATCTTATCACTGAGCAGAAATCTCTTTCACAGAAGTTTTTACTTTGTTTTCAGGAAAGTTGTTTCCTTCATATTGGCTTCACTGCCCTAAAACTTTGTGCTTTCCCAGGTTTTCATACACCAATAGGCTAAAGTTTTTTTGTTTGTTTGTTTGTTTGGGGGGGAGGAGTCTGTTGGTTGATTGGGTTTGGTGTGCTTGCCATTCAAAAAGACTTTTTACACACTCATTTACAGATTATTTGGCATGGTGTGCCTGCTGAGTGAACCATCCATTTTAATGTCTATAGTTAATGTTGAAGATTTTTTCTCACATTGAGAAAAGGGCATTTAGATGCATGGTGTGATGGACTGTATAGTATCACAGTTGCCATCACCTATGAAACCTTTAGCTGAGTAAAATTAACAAAAAACATGTTTCCTGCCAGGGAAATGAGAAACAAACTACAAATATCAAAAATATTCTGAAAAATCAAATGCGACTACAAATTCTCTTATGTATTTATGGAGTGATGTACAATGGTAGGAGGACAATATTTGCTATGAAATGTAAGGCTTTATCACATAATGCAGGCATGTCATTCACCAGAATTTGAATATTCAGATTCCAGTGGTACTCACAGAGTCAGGACACACATCTGAGCACATTGCCTCCTCTTGCTCAGTTTCCTTCAAACTGTCTTGGCATTGATCATGCTAAGCTTACCTTCTGAATTAGGATTTTAGCTTGGCTAAGAAAGTCATCTTAAAAAAAGAGATATCTACTTTAATATGCTCCCCCACCCCAAGATAAACATTGGATATAAATAAGTACTTTTAAGGATGATTCATTTTGCTGATCAAAACAAATCATCTATATAGCTAAAACTGAACGGATGATGTCTGTACTTGAGTTTTCTTGGACAAAGCTTTTTTTATTTTTTTTTACCCATGCTTAAGTGAGACGAGGTTCTCTTTTTTTTTTTTTTTTTTTGTCCACCCCCCTCTCCCCTGTCTGTTTACCATCACCATTTTCCATATTACTCTTGTTATACTTCATTTTTCTAATTTCAGAAATTGCTTTGTAAAGACATTCTCTGAATCATGGAAGTCTTTGATATTTGACACTTCTATTTTAATCAATGATAACGTTGCATTTCTTCAGTAGAAGCAGACTTCTTTTCTTTTTTATTATTATTATTTATTTTTACAGATATTTTTTGCATAGGAGTGCATATTGACTGAGAACAGATAGAGTTACTAGAGAGTACACTTTAAAGATATCATCTAGGCTATTAACACATGGTCATGGACCTTGTACAATCTGTATAGTGAAACACAAGCCGTTCATCTAGTGATTTCTTTGTTAAGAAATCATGGTATATGATTATGGAAGTCTATCAATGTTACAAGAAAACAATTAGTAGCATAAATTAACGAAAAAAATGGTCTTGTAAATTGAAAGATGTTTAACAACGATAAAGAGGAAGCACCTCATTCTCCTGCCTCAGCATGAATGTCCCTCTGGTCTGCCTCTAGAGAGCAAGAAAGCATGCACTTGTGAAGAATGAATGAACAGAAATAGATACAAACCACATAAATTGAGAAAGAAGCTGGTTGCAAGTCTAGAGAGAAACAAAACTAGAGAAAAGCTTTACCCAGGGAGAAGCTGCATTGGGTGTGCCTGCTTGTTCTACTAGAAAATAAAACCAGGAGTGTTCAAGTTCAGCGAGTAGCCCAGTGGTGAGATCAATATCAATTACAGGGGAGACAGCTTGGCTAAGAGACCCACATCCCATGCTAAGACACCAGGGCAGCAAAGAAAGGATCTGTTAAATTCAAAGCAGTAACTGCATTTTCACTTCCTACTTTTCTTAGGAGATTTATTACCGATGAAAATGCCTGTGGGCCCAGGACCGCATTTCAGCCCAGCCCAGGCCGGTCAGGCCCCTCCTCATCAACACAGTAGCAGTGCTGATCTCCAGCTCCGCCACAGCCCTGCCAGGCCCGACCATGGGCCCTGCCGAGCAGGGCTGGCCAACGGCCGTCATACCAACCTGGTGTTAGCCCATCCCTGTCCCCAGGGCCCTGCCATCCTGTGGCTGTGTCTGACATCGTTTCCTCTCAGTGAGCGTGATCTTGAGCCGCGTCCATGGTCTCACAACCTAGTCTGGCCTTGGCTTGTTCCCATCCCCACTTCAGTGGGTAATGAGAGATTCAGAGACTTACGCTCTTTTCATAGTCTAAAAATTGCACACACAAGGACACACACAAGCACACAGACACAGAGAATACGAGAAATAACTGAAATAATGAGAAATTGAATAATGAAAATATGAGAAATAAAGGAGACCCCCCCTCCCCCCCATATCTACCACTTTATAATGTTACACTGAATCAACAGTATATTGTTTTGATTTGAAAAGTGGAACACAGCAACACTAGCACTTCATGTGATCAGTTTCAAATGGGTATTTTTGGAAGTTCTTGCTTTACTCACATGAAAAGATTAAACTTCAGACTTTGCAAGGCATCTTAAGCTCTGAAAGCAAAACATTTCCCTGTATTAGTAATACTCTAATAATAATAATAAAAACTTATGAGAAGTCTCCTCTTCTCATAAAACACAAGAGGACATTAATATATTTAATCTATTAGTGCAATACATGTTTGCTTAATTTGAATTACAGCCTAAACTGATATTAAAAACATGTTAAGGCTGCAAAATCAAAAGGTAGAAAATGCCCACATTTGATCTTCTCAATAGTCTTACTTCAGCTCCTTTATACAAAAGCTTTATGATACAGCCTTTAGTTATTTTATCTTAATCATAACATTTTTTTCCCATACAAATAATTGAATGAGTAAACGTGTAGTTATGTTTCTTGAAAAGATCAACAATGTTTTAAATCAGTTATTGTCAATAGGACAGTTGTAGATACCAGAACTTGAATAAAAGGAACAGGAGCAAATCAATTTAGTCTTGTGACTATGTGGCAGCTGACTGCTACTGTAGAGAATCTCCTCTCCCACAGATTTCATATAAAGAAATCTGGAGCAATTCACTTTTTACTTTTTTTTTTTTTTTTTTCTTTTGCATCTTTCTTATGCCTAGGAATAATGTACAAGCAATAACAATTGTACATCTTAGATCATTAACTCTTCAGCTTTGCTGGGGTTTCTTGGGTTAAACAGTAGATGATTATCGTTGCCAACCTTCATTTAAGGTATCTGAAAAAAAAAAAAATGAAAAACATTTGCTGAGAGAATGGAATGCTAAACAATTCATTTCACATTTATTCCACCCAATTCCAGGCACTAAACTGAGTTACCTAAATTTTGTTGACCAATGTTCCCTCTCTGGTTACCTGAGAGTGCGGTACCCACAGCAAACAATCCTTTTATTAACAAAATTACCGTTTACAGGTGCATTGCTGTCACCATTGAATGAGATCTTTAATACACACACTTTGATGAAGCTCTTAAAATGATATTAGGTTTTCAGTGGGTATTTTTTGCAGCTACAGTGTATGTGGGATAGTAATTTTGAGTTGAGGATCCTGAAGAATTCTGAGATCATGAGAGAACAGTTTAGTATGAACCAGGAGCAAAAACTGGTAGAGAAAAGTTTAATACTATGTTTGGCAGATCCTGTCTCTGCTGAGGTAGGATTTTCTAAATGCAACAGCCTCCTACAATCAAACTTAGATTAGAATGTGAATGAGAATATGAACCACACATTAGAAGAAAACCGTTGAGATTTCTGAGGATTTTGATTGTCAACAACGTCTCCTTCAGAGTTTTTGATTTTATGTTAATTATTTTTTTCACTGTGGATCCAAAGGACTATTATTAAATATCTGAATATAAACAAATAAGAAAATAGTCTGAAGAAAAAAGAAGATGAACAGGGGTAAAGTTGGAATTATTAGCATAAGAGAAAGTAAAATAAACTCAAAGGGCTTCCATAATGTTATTAATTATGTGATAATGTGCATGTTCAATTGCCAAGAAGTGTTGACGTATATATTATCATAGGGTGCCTTTGACAAAGAGCCAAGCAGCTCCAGGCTTTTGTTTTAAAAACAAAAACAGGAGTGTTACAAGTTCAAAGACTAGCTTGACTTAAAAGCAATTAATGGTACTGATTGTCTCTAAGGAACATCTCATTACTAATGCCCTTATTTTACAGTTTGACCCAGAGACAGTGTTTCTTTTGTTTTATTAGATTATGACTCACCAAAACATAAAAGGAAGAAAATGTCAATTTCTCTCTGCTATTCTACAAAGTGAGTTACATGTTACAAATTTAAGTAATTTAAGCACCAATTTAAGTAATGCAGATGATCTAGTGTAATTGCAAAATTGGTAGTACATACTGGTAATAAATTGATTTGAGAATTAATAGTAGAAATTTTAGTTTGTATCTGCTGATTTCTAGTGGATGTAACATCTCAATCTATTAATTAATTATTTTTTTAAAAATGGGTAAATGGATTATTACTACAATTTATACTCATTCTGACCTGATGCACTGTTTTGACTCTGTCCTATTTTGTCAATAGATATTTGCATTTGCAGTACTTTGAGTGGGCTTGACAGCCTTAATGGCTTTTTAAAATTACATCCAAAAAAACCCACACCAAATAATCCTTCCTGTCTTTTTGTGGTCCAGCTTTGTGTTAAATGTTCTACTGTCATTTGTGTACATATCTTTTTTTCTTTTTATTATGATGATGAACAACTTGATTAAGCTGCTAATTGGATTCTCAGCTTTTCAGTCATGATCTCAAAGATTAGAAAGATTTCTCTCAGATAAAAACAAACAACAACATCACCACCAACAACAAAACAAAAGAAAATGAAACAAACAACAACAACAACAAACAAGAGTAAGGACATGACATTTCTAATATAAAGAAAAATAGATCTAACTTCCTTGTCTTTCTAAAACCAACAGCTAAATATATTTCCCAGAAAACTATTCCTCATATTCCTGGAAATACAGTGTTTTGCTGTTCCAAGAATAATTAATTAGTGACTTTGTGCTTCCAGGTGGAGGAATTCCAGGATTGATAGTGAAAGGCCACAGCCATGTTCCTCAGCTACACATACATGCTGAGCCTCTGGGATGTACAAATATTCCATGGGACATTTATACCTGAGTTAAGGACTTTAAGTTAAGAGCTTTCAACTTAGTAAGTGTTGAAATCATTACAAAACTATGTTTGAACATGACTGACGTTAGCAGGAAATATTGCTTCTAAAAAGCTATAGAAATATGTATAGAAATAATATATAGAGAAATATATAAGCAGCATTATTATTACTGCTCATTTAATTATTGTTTTTGCTACCTGAGCTGTATTTAAAGGATGAAATTTGTAGAAAATATACCCCTTTATGTATTTCTAATTAATAGCAGCTTGCATTTATCATGTAGGTACATCAACATTTGTTTCCAATTTAAAATATTTATACAAGAAAGAGAAAAGGAAGTCTGGTTGCATGTTCTTGAGAAAAAAAATGCTTTTTTCTCTGACTGAAAAAAAAAAAGAAATTAGATAATATTCTTCTTCCTTTTGTGAGTGAAATATATGACAGAAAACACGAAGGCTCTTAGGTATGAAGTAATGAATGCTATACTAATTTATTTGAGTGTTTTGAAAGCAAAGTTAAACCAATTAAGAACAACATTAAAAACAGAACTCCCCAGTGTTCTTTTTTTATTACAGAAACTTCATAATTCCTCACTTATAATGCCTCACTTATTCCTAAACAATAGAAAAATAGTTAGTTCCATTGAACAAATCGTATTCATAATTATTATCTTTTAACATTCGATAATATCCTGGGCACAGACTATCGTCTTTCATTTTCTGTGAAAACAAGCAAGTAGCGGCAGAAAAAGCAACAGTAAGATAATGTGGTTATATTAAATAGTTCCATTACTGGATATTTTCATAGTCTGTTTAAGTTTTATTCAGTGCTTGGCTCCCAATAGCCATAGAATTCTTGGCAAAGCAATATTTGTAACCATTAATATATAAGCAGTTTATATATATATAATGTATAAGCAATAATATTTTGAAAGAAGAAAAAGTAGTGCCACAATTTTCCTGTAAGAAATTCTGTATATCTGCATTATACACGATGTAGGATGCAGCCTCACCTCAAGTACTGTGTGCAGTTCTGGGCACCACAGTACAAAAAGGATGTGAAACTATTGGAAAGTGTCCAGAGAAGGGCTACCAAGATGGTGAAGGGCCTAGAGGGGAAGACATACAAGGAGCGGCTGAGGTCACTTGATATGTTCAGCCTGGAAAAGAGGAGGCTGAGGGGAGACCTCATTGCGGCCTACAGCTTCCTCACGAGGGGGAGTGGAGGGGCAGGTGCCGATCTATTCTCTTTAGTGGCCAGCAACAGGACCCGAGGGAATGGAGTCAAGCTGCGACAGGGGAGGTTCAGGCTGGATATCAGGAAGAGGTTCTTCACTGAGAGGGTTGTCGCGCAGTGGAACAGGCTCCCCAGGGACGTAGTCACAGCACCAAACCTATCGGAGTTTGGATTGTGCTCTTAGTCATATGGTCTGAAATTTTGGGCAGACCTGTGTAGTGCTAGGAGTTGGACTCCATGATCCCTATGGGTCCCTTCCAACTTGAGATATTCTATGATTCTATGATCCTATGATCTAGGGTAGCTACTTAGAATTGAGATTTCCCAGGCTTGAAGAGAACAATCTCTTTTTATTTGTCAACCTATTACATTTACATTTCATCATCTGCCTCATGCTGATTCTTTTCTGGAAAGTTTCATCTGACAGTGTTCAGCTCAAACAGAGTTTTAAGAATTGTTATCTTTTTTTCCAGTGACAAAATATTTTTGCAACAGATTGGCAATACTTTGATTAAAGACTTGAAATACTGATAAGAGGGATATCGTTCCAGCTAAGTGCAGGAGCTGAGATCAGGAGGGTGAGATTAACTCCTATCTTCTCCATGGTCTCAGCACTCACATGCAAGAAATGGGAATGGGAAAGCATCTTGATTTGCGTGTAGTTGACACCAATAAAGGACAAGAAAAAGCAGGTTGGCATATACATGAAGACCTGGGAGGGTATGTAGAGTTCACTAAATTGCAGTATCACCAAAATAGAAGAAATTAAGGCAAAATCTGGGAATAGGTTGAGAAGAAAAGTCAGGGGGCTGGGAGCTGGAGAAGATTGTTGGAGATGCTTGGAACAGCTAGACTGGCAGTACATCATGTACAATTATTCAACAACATTGTCTTCCAGAATCTAGAACTAAATTTAGCAATTTATACAGTATGTTACCCACATCTCTTTGTATCTGTTCCACACAAAACTGCAGCCTACAGTTTTTTATCACTTAGACTATTAGCTTAAGCAGTAGTACAAGTCTGTATTGTAAATTCAGATGTCTAAAAATGCAGCATGATAACATCTTTGTTTTTTTTTCATTTTGCACTTAACATGAGAAAATAACATTAAAAGACTACGGTAAAAAGAGTACGATTTCAAATTATGAATTCAAAGACCATAAAATTCCAGAAATAAATTTTACCTGACAAAAGTAATTGCCTTTGTCCTGCCTTAGGTTTAGATGTCTGTTGAAAGCAGCATTAATTACAGAATCGTAGAATAATTGAGATTGGGAGGGGCTTCTGGAGATAATCTGGTCCAACCTCACCTGCTCAAGGTGGGGGGCAGCTGCTGAGGGCTATCTACAGCTGGTTGCCCAAGATCATGCCCAGATGGTTTCTGAAGATCTCCATGGAGGGAGACTCCACAGACTCTCTGGGCTACCTGTGCCAGTGCTCCATTACTTACACAGTAAAGTGTTTCCTGATGTACAGATAGAACCTCTTGTGTTCCAGTTTATGACCACTGCCTCTTGTCCTGTCACTGGGCACCACTGAAAAGAGCCTGGCTCTGTCGTCATTGCACCTTCCCTTTCAGGTATTTATTTACATTGATGAGATCTGCCCTGAGCCTCCTCTTTTCAAGGCTAAACAGTCCCATCTCGGTCAGACTTTCCTCATAGGAGAAATGCTCCAGTCCCTTAATCATCTTCATGGCCCTTTGTTGGACTTTCTCTGGTACTCCCCAGTACTGGGAAGCTGAGAACTGGACACAGAACTCCAGATGTAGCCTCACCAATGCTGAGTAGAAAGGAAGGATCACCTCCTTTGACCTGCTGGCAATACTTGCTTAATGCAGCTGAGGATACCAGTAGCCTGCTTAGCAGTAAGGGAACGTTACTGGATCATGTTCAATTTGGTGTCCAGCAGGACGCCCCATTCCTTTCCTGCCAAGCTGTTTTGAAGCTGACTTGGAAAAATTATGGTCCCTACTATGTACTGGTGCATGATACAAGACTTTGCACTTCCATGTTTTCCAATTTCATGAGGTTCCTGTCAGCTCATTTCTTCAGCAATTACATGATTACATATTATTTTCAAACAAACAAACAAACAACAACAACAACAACAAAAACATGAGAAAAGACAGAAGAAAGGTCCAGAACTCAACATGCTTTAGATCTATGTAGGAATCAGTCTTCAAACTTCAGAATACTTATTCTAGAAACTGGAAATTTTGAGCTTAATACAGAATGAAGGGAGAGACAAGATTCTCATACAGTTAAGATAGAGGCTCTCTGTTTCAATACTGCTGAGCACTTACAAGAGCAATGGAAACTTTTTCTAGATGTTCTGAATACAAATATGATCAAGAGTGGCCAGTGGTGGGTTGATGTTGGCCAGCTGCCAGACCTCCACCCAATTACTCTCTCACTCCCTCTCTAAAACAGAACAGGGGAGAAAATAAGGTAAA
>VXAA01004607.1:243107-259306 GCA_013399115.1 Anseranas semipalmata | reverse complement strand
AAAAAAAAAAAAAGTGTATTATGAAACTTAGCATCTAAACCAATAATTTTTTGGCATTTTTTGGTGTAAATTTTTTATCAATTTTAAATTTCTTTCTGGAAATGTCTACTTTTTCCCTGTCTAGCTTAATGGTTTTAATACTGATTTTGTTATTGCCTTGTAATATTACCTTGCTGTGCCTTGTTCTCTCCCCATCAGTTGTGTTTGCATCATCATTAAAGACTGAAGAAAAAACAAAAACAGTAAGTAAAACAACAACAACAACAAAACAGGAATGGATTTCCAGAGAGCACAGATCATTTGAAAGTAACAGATTTCAGTCACTGCAGACGAATGGAAAAGCTTTACATGAAACCAGAATTGCAACACTCCTCTCTGCTCTGTGGGCGTCCTAACAATTTTTAAACCAAATCCAGATGGTTTCTGTTCCACTGGAAAATTATGTGAATAAATTCTCCTCTGTTGCAAAAAAATTGGTCCAGGATAGTATAAAGCAAAGTCTGAACAAGTTGCAGAAATAATTTTAAAATGCAAAAGACATTTATCCTGGAATTTTCCTATAAATGGTGTTAGTAGATTTACTTTCCTCTCCAAACTCCAGTTTAATAGCTCAGTGCTGGTTAAATTATTGATGTTAATGCCTACTCTTTTGCTAGAGAATTGTGGTTCCAAATATTTTTTCGTACATAGTGTTTATTTGAAAGGAAAGGAAAGTAGAGAAAACAGAGTGGTTTACAGGTTTTCTTCTCAAACATACTTGTGTTTCCACTTTAAAATAACCAGTTGACATATGAAAGGGAAATAAGCATGTATAAGGAAATTATGTCCTATAAGCACCTTTCAGGGTTTATAGGGGAGATATTTCACTAGAAAAATTTGATTCTTCTGTTTCGTCAAATTAGGCATTGGCCCTTTGTGGTTAGAAAGATCCTCCACTTTGCAGAGCCTCTTGTAAAAGATAGGTTTCTGAGCCTTGAAATGATGCAGCTAGCTTACTTTCCTTGGAGCTGTGTTCATCTTCATCATCTGAGTATCAGGTCCATATTTTTAATATTGTTAAAATATACTCTCTGAAATTTTCTATAGTGTTTTTACATGGGAGAAAACTGCCAAGGATTTTACCCAGTTACCGTTACCGGACACTGGGGAAGATCTTAGAGTGAAAAAAAAAAAAGAGACTAGTATTAAGGGCAAGAACAAGAGGATTTGAATGAAAAGTAATATAAAAGGATCAAACTAAATATCCCGCTTAGGAGATCAGGTAGATCAATAAGTCTTCTGAATAAATTGAGAACTTGCATGTTATGAAAGCACATGTGCGTTGGTGAGTAATAATATGGGCTATTTAATTCTGACTTGGATAAAGTATTGTCTTCCCTTACAGTCTGTTTTGGTCAATTCTGTAACATCGTGGAAACTGGCATGATGACCTACCTGGAAAGTCTTCTTTGGTCTCTAAATCACAGATATTTTTATCTTATTTTAAATAATGAAACTACAAATTTACTTTAAATTTGTGAGAGAAATAAGCTTTACAATATAAAATGTCTTTCTCTTCTGTGAAAGACAAAAGAATTAAGGTACAGATAATCTATGATTTATGTTATAAAGATAAATTATCACCACTGAAGTCTTCTCTGAATGTCCTTTATTTTTAGAGCAACACAAAAGCATACCTTTCACTTGCTCCATTCTTCAGCTAGATAATATTTTGCAGGTGAAGATTTTTTTTTTTCTTTGGGGATTATCCCAAAATGAATGTTCAGGATATAGTTAATTCTTTATTTTTCTATCATTTTATCACAAGATTCCTTAAGGAACACTGAATCTCTAATAGCTAGATGTTTTTTCTAAGACAGATGACAGCGTTACTTGTCCGTGACTTGTGAAAGATTTTCATGTTATGGCTGAAATTTATTTTGAGGATAATTTTGATTGTTTTTATATATTTCAACATTAATTACATGGAATTATCTGAAATAACTATGGCAAGTATGAGCTTGTATAACTAACAATAACAAGAAAAAATGATCAGGAAGTTACTTGCATTTGCAATACTTATCTGCAATACATATGAGTCAAGTACATATATTGCTTGTTTCATTGCCATCAATATTAATTACAGCAATAAAAATGACTCAGTTATTGCCATCCTGAAAAGATGTTAATGATGTGGTCATCACTGAAATAGCTAAATTGGCTGATGTGATGGCACAATAAATTCAGACTATAATTGGGCTGATTCTCTTTTCTCTGACATCTGTGTAAATTAGGAGCTCCCTAAGCATAAAACTCGTGTAAATGAGATAAGATTCAGATCTTTGCTTTATAGCTGTGGAGACCTGTTTGTAACAGTCAGGTAATTTTAGTTAGTCACTCTGCACTCTTGTACTACATTAGCTGGCATTTATATTCCATATACATAGCCACCTGCATCTCATGGCTGGTATGCCTCTGTAATATCTAACTTACTAATGTATTAATATTCTTGTATCAGTGATATTTTCCAGCATATCACCAGAAAGCATTTCATGATGGATAAATGTAATCATAGGAAAAGTAAACTTATAGCTTGCATATATGAATCATACAAAAAATCTTTTAACTAAATTCATGATTAAAAAGCCAATTGTTTAAACCTTAGGGGGAAAAAAATCTTTACTTGCTCCTCCTGTCTCTTTATTTTATCTACGTGATTGCTTCTCTGCAAGGTCCCAGCCTCATTTAGAGAACAGGATGGACAGTCACCTATTCATGAACAGCTAGGCAATACTTTGTTTTTCCATTTTGTTCAATGTTCTCAAGCTTTATTTACTGTACAATATTCAGACTTTGCTTTGAAGACAGAATGATTGATTTCCTCCTAGCATTTCCACACAGCTTGTCTTTTGTAACATCCATTCGTTTCACAAAGATTATTGAATTTTTATGCATAACACTTCTGTTAGACAAAGAGATTATATTATTCCCATCTTACAGAAGGAGAAAGGGAGACAATGGTTGACCTGGATTTACCTCACTTATTTTAGTTGCGTAACTCTGGTACCTAACTCAACAACCTACTAACTTCAGATTTGACCTATAGTCAGTGGAAAGAAACAGAATCTTTGCAGAAAAACACAGAATTTAACTGGGTTCCTCTCTGTATCATCTACCAGTAGAGCGTAAGGAAACTATCACTCTAACTCTAATAAGTGCTCAAAATTAGCTGGGGTAGATCCAGCCTCCCATTTACCAGTGAGTTATGTACAGCTTAATTTTTCATGGAAATAGCAAACATGCCCACTAACAGCTGCATCTGTTTCCATCATTTTATACTTTTATTGAAGGAATTGTCCTGATCAACACTGTTTGTAAATTCTTTGATGTCTGCAAAGCAGATGACCCCCAGATCGTATACCAAGCACCCACAAAGTGTGAAACACACATTTAACAGCTGACAGTGGGAATTTTGCTTTAAACAACTTGCCTAGAGGGTACAGAGCGTGTCCTGCAGAAGCAGCTCTGGACTTGAGTCTTCCATGGATAGACTTCAGCTGCCTCTGTCAGCAGACCACATTTTCTCTTCCAGCAAGATACTCTCTAACACATTATATATATTCCTTTTTCTGGGAAAAAAAAAAAAAAAAAAAAAGTAAAAAAACAACAAGAAAAAAAATAATCCTAACAGCTCATTAAACTGAACAACCTCTTCACTTATCCCCGGAGCCTGGCCCATTTCTGGATCTTGGTGCTTAAGAAATTGAAATGGAGAATTCAGCCCCTAGCACGCAGTCGCTGAAATACTTTGGCACTCTGCAGTTTTTCACCACTTGACGCCCCTTGTCAAAACATTAAGGGGGATGTAGAGCAGCAGCACGTCATTATGTAACATTTTTACACATCATATTTATAAAGAGTCAAACACATTTTATTCTTGATCTAGAACTCTGCTAATTAGATGCCGCTGACAGTTTGACTGCAGGCTTTGAGTCTGAATACTGTCATGCTGTTCCCAGTTGGCATTTATAGCTGGCTGGTCCATAGAAGCATGGGCCATTCTGCTCAGGTTTTCAAGGCGAGACAGAAGCGTCGAAACTTTTCACCACTTGTTCATCATCTCTCGCTTGTTAATTAATGTCTGCACAGTGTTTTGAGCATGTGCTGTCAGAATTCTGTCTTTTATTTCCTTGGCAAAAAAAAAAAGAAGCCTAGAAAACACTATCATGGCTTCCCTACAAACAGCTCAACCACCCCAGCCAGGAAAAAGAAAAGCCCAACACTAAATTACCTGGGACTAGGGCCTTTGCAAAGCACATACAGCACAGTATTATCTTAGCCATGCAGTTTATTACTATTGTGATTATAGGATAAATAGATCTTTGTAGCTTAGCTGGTTCAGATTCAGCAAAACTGGGACAATACAGAGCTCAGCAGCCAATTTAAAACCATCCCCAAAGCATAGACAGGTAATGGCCAGCTTAGTGTGAAGTAAAGGTACACCCCAGGCAGATCTTAACCTTTCCTCCTAGAAATTTTGTCTGGAAGATCTCTCAAAACACCTCACTGGCAGCTGAAATTTGTTCTATACCTCAGTCTGCTCTGACTGTGCTGCTAAATAGCCCAGGTCCTGACCATCTTCCTGGAATACATACAAGTCAACCACACATGGCAGGCACTTTAGGGGGTAACCAGGTCCATTACATTTGTTATTAAACGAGTCTGTTATACTTCCACTCCCCAAAATCATTGTCTTTGTAGATTACTAGTTTTCTTTACAGTCTACTTATCACATGTCTACAACAACAAAGGGATCAAGTTCCCTTTAAATAATTAAATATGAATTTAGCTGCCTATAACCCCAGTTCATCATATATGTTTTCCAGGACTTCATGCCCCTAAATTTACTATTTTTTTTCTATTCAAATTTTCCTGGATACCAAAGTTCAGGCACAGCTATGTGGGGACATGGGTGTTTCCCAACTAAAATACCACTGCAATGCACATTAAGAGGAGAGGCAACAAATCTGGAATGATGAGGACTGGGAGTAACTCTATTAAGAATGACATTAGTTCCTACCATTCCTATTCATTGTCTACTGATAATGCTGCCTGTATCTATTGCATTCCCGAAATTACGTGGTCATCATTAGATCTGTTTTGTAAATGAATTATTTGTAACTTCTGGTGCCAAGACTTAGCAGAAAAAAAANAAAAAAAAAAAAAAAAAAAAAAAAAAAAAAAAAAAAAAAGAATTTATCTATTCCTTATGATTTCAGATATAATAAATAATGTTTCATGCTTCTTTTTACCAGTCAGGGATACTCAATACATGTTTAGTTGCTGAACTTGGATGCAAACTTATGGAAACATGGCCAGAATTTTTTATTTAGAAAAGCTCTTCAAAGCCATGGAAACTTATTTACAAACAAAGTCAACTTTAAAAAAAAATGTATTTTGTTTTGTTTTGTTTTCAGGACGAATCACTTCATGACACCCCACCTCCACCCCCAGGATTGCATTGAGAGCTCAAGGTTATCCACTGTTTGTGAAGAACTGGCTGCCTGCTTCAGAGAGTCAAATCATGGCTTTATATAAAGGCAGAATTTACCTTTATCTGTTCAGCAGTTTTTATCTTGATTTCCTCCTTTGAAGAACTGTGGGGGGAAAAAAAAAAAAAGAAAGAAAGAAAGCACGGACATAATTGGAGGGGAAAATGTCAGTCTCTTAGTTTCATTGTCTTTGTTCTTTAGAAACTAAAATCATGTTACTATTCTTCACAATAAAACAAGATCTCTCTCAGCTGTGAAATTTTCCCCATAGAAATCTTACATAGCAGTAGTAAATAATGCAGCACAAGGTAATGACAATGACACATTAGAGCTTCATTTGAATGCATGCTGTGCTTTGTGCATGATGCAGAATTCAATGGACAGCGATCCGAAGGGGGGGAAGAGGCCTGTTTGTGTTCAGATTGCATAATCCACTTGTCTTTGTTGTTACTGTTTTAGGCATTTTGTCCCACGATGTTCTGCTTCCCATAAAGTGCATTCAGCCTTATCTGGAGCTCAGAAGCCTCAGGCTTTGTTACAAGAGTTATTTATAACTTAACTATAAAAAAAAAAAAAAAAAAAAAAAAAAAAAGAAAAGAAAAGAAAAGAAAAAGATAGCTGAACAGGAAAACACTCCGTCAGTCATAAATAAATAGCTCATTTGTACCTAGGGAGGAGAAGAATAGCTTTCAAAGAGCTTCCACTTCAGTTGCAGAATCATGACTTCCAGGTAGAAGCTATCGGAAGACAGCTCTCTAAAACTAGTTTTGTGCAGTTTGGTACTGAAAGCTTATTGCTAAGATTTGCAAAATGACTCTGGGCTTTACTGTTTTTTGGGTGTCCAGTTTGGAATGACTCTATATAATACTAGAGCCTTTATAATACTAGCTGTTTCCAGCTCCCTGAAGACCAGACTTCCTTGTCAAATAATAATAAGAAGAAGAAGAAGATTAAGCACCCAGAAATGGAAGAACAAAGTTTTTGCCTATCAGATGAGTGGCAGCTGCAGACAGAGGAATATATTAATGTGGGATAATTTAAGCCTGTGAAATACAACAGACCTAAAGAAAAGAAATATTGAAAAGCTTCCTATCAATGATCTAAACAATAACTTTATGACCTAATGCAAATTTTGTGCTCAGAAGGTTATTTCAGATAGGGGTCTGATTCTTTATTGAAACAAGTAAATCAGGAACTCTGTCATGTTTATTATGATACTGTTGTGACTGTATTTGATATCATTTGTCAAGGTATGAAACTAAAACACTGATAAAGATTTTTCTTCTTTCCTAACATGAATCAGCTATACCCAAATAACTATGTCACAGGAATGTTATCATTTCAACTATGTTGTTCAATGATATAGTAGCATTACAATGGAAACACTGCAGTTTGATGTGTTTACAAGCTCTTACATATTTGCTCCCGTGAAATGGTGACATAAATCTACTCAAAAGAGTTTAAGTTTCAAAAATCAGTAAAAAATCCCAATAGTAATTTACCCCTCATGTGCAGGTTTTGCAAAGATTTTTTTTATATATTTTGTTTCTTTTTGCAAAGATATATATTTTTTTCATTTCAGAAGATTTTCTTAGTTCTACAGGGTAAAAAGGAAGAGGAGAATCAGAGTTCATAAAGTGACTGAATTTGAATTACATGTAAACAAAGTTTGTTACTAAATTCAAGTTGAGGCTGTTTTAGTGTTGTCTGACCTGCTTTGCTGATCTCTCTGATCATCAACTTAACATTTGAAAATTTGCAAACCTCTCAAATAAACAGTGGGTTTTTTCTCTTTTCTTTTCTTCTCTTTTCTTTTTTTTTTTTTTTGATGATTATGCTAGAAGAGTACACTACCAATTTCCCCAGCAAACAAGATTTCTAAGCAGCAGCAGAAAAACCTCCTGAACTTTCCAAAGCTCATGCTGAAATGCAGTATTTCTCTACTCTTTAATTCTTTCAGTAGGTGTTGAAACCTTTTATAGTAAATTGCATTTTACATTTAGGAACTTCAAAAGAAGGTGTTAATATAATTGAGACATGATAAGTTTGACAGTTGGTGTCATTATATGAGTTTCACTCAGAAGCTTTCTGAAGCAAAAATAATAATAATAAAAAAACCTGTCTTTCTAAAAGAAGGAAGCATATGCCTATGATGATGAAATAACTTCCTAATAACCTGCTTTAATCCGTAAAGCCCTTGTCCCAGTCCCGATATTCAACATTTTAAAGTAGATTACATGTAACTATTCTAACTCCCATACTTCTGATATTATTTTTTAAATGGATCTTTAGCAGCTGTAACATTGTATCCTGTTATTATTTCCCTAATGTTTGTATGCAAGTACTGATGAGAAAATATCTTACAGCTGGCTACTTGGCACTTACTTTAAATCTTACTGCCCTTCAGTGTGTATCAATAGGCTGGGGTCCTACCCTTAATTATCATTCCTATTATGATTTGAGAGGCCGTAACTATTATGAAGTATGTTTCCATGTTTGTCGAAGGTCAAACCAAATAACAGAGAAAGGCCTGGGGACAGAACAGAGCTGCCAAAAATGTTATTTGGAGAGCCTGGAAACAGGAGAGACTCTGAGTATCAATTAGTTGATTTATTTCCTGCTGAAATTTTGGTCACCGGCATGATTTAGTGGTCAATGTTGAGATTCAGACTGTTAAAAAATGTGGGAAGATTTTTTGGTCTGCTTGAGGCCTATGAGGATAAGCTAAAATATTGATCAGCACACTTAGAATGATACTAGATGTGTAAAATAATAATAATAATATAAAACAAACAAACAAACTATCCTTTTGGTTCACATTTGTCAATTCATGATGCAATTGAGGACAAATCTGACCAATAAATTATTGGGGATATTCTTGGAATGTGCTATATGAAACTGATTTTTCTTTACAAAGAGCTGAGTGAGTTCCCAGGGTTTTCAACATCTCTCCATATTCCTTGCTGAAACCTGTATTTTGCTGCCTAATTTGCATCTCTGCTCCTTCAAGCCTGTCTTTTTATAGATCATCCTTCTGAAGACAGTAGGAAGCTTTATTAATTCTAAATATAATGTCTTTTAAGCAATCACCTTATTAGACTCCTAACATTCACTTTGTAACAAGATCATTGACTGCAATATTGAAAAGATGTCTGCAATAGTTAACTGGACATCTGTTTTCACCAACATTTGAGTTTAAACTCTGAGTCACTGCTATCAACTGGGAATAAGACTCCTGAGGTCAGATTAACAGCTATGTTATGCTGGGATGAGTTTAGGTGAACACGAGATTTCTTTGCAGGCTGCGGCTATGCTGGGCGGGCCTGAGAAATATAAAGTGTCATTGTTGTAGCTGTGCAATGTTTAAACAGCACAAAGTTTATAAAGAAGAAGGTGTACAGTTGTCTACACTCCCAATTTCACCATAAAATCTGTCATGTTTTATCTCTGTATGGATCACAGAATAACAGAATCACAGACTGGCTGAGGTTGGAAGGGACCTCTGGAGGTCATCTGGTCCAAGCCCCCTGCTGAAGCAGGGCCACCTACAGCAGGTTGCCCAGGAGCATGTCCAGACCTCCAAGGAGGGAGACTCCATAATCTTTCTTGTGGAAAAAAAAAAAAAAAGATGTCCAGTAAAGTATTGAAGACACCTTTCTAATATTACAGCCAATGATTCCTGTATAGCCACCCCTGAAAAGGAGGACAATGTCTATTTTACAATTTCCCCTGTTCAACAGTTTGAATCACAAAAAGAGGAGGAATATTGTACACACTTGAAACCAAGGAAGAGTATAGGTAGAGAGATCCAGTTCATCCCTCCAGATTTGACTATATTTATGCACTGTATGTCACCTCACACATTTTACAAGCCTGTTTGTCTTCCACGTGCTTGAAGATGAATGATGCTTCAGTACCTACAGGTGTTGTGCAACTCTTAACTATCTAAGCATGGTGGAGTCATGTACTATGAAAAATGGTGCTCCATCCAGGCTGTTTTGTAGTTTATATTGCTTAGGTTAGGTACTTGTACCTCACTTGGCTAGACAAGTCTGCTTCTGTAGAAATATTTGGACCACATTAGACCTTCCTACACAGCTCAAAATAAAGGTTTGTGAACTATCATCTTAAGAAGAGTAAAGGTACTTATTTTACACAATTTCAGTTTTGGATTAGACAGGAAAATGAGCAGAGAGGAGAAAGGCAGACAGATATTTTGAGACCAGTATCTTAATTCAGGTCAGGCACTGGGATGGATGCAATGTTGGGACAAGCAGGAAGGCCCAGAGAAATGGGTGGAGGGAAGCAGAGACGGTAACACTAGACAGACAAGGATAGCTGAGCAGTCAAGATTAGGACAGTTTTGTGGGTGGACCTCACTGTCATGTGCTGACGGAATAGTTTTGTTGTGCTCTAACAACATTTGATGGAATAATAACATCAGTTATTTATTATTCTCATGGATACCATAGTTGCTTCTTTAATCCTTGCCACCTCAGCACCAACACTTATTCAGTCTCCCCTAAAAAATATTCTCTCAGGTACTTCAGATCCAAGTACACCCCAAGTACTTTAAACAACTTTAGTGCCTTCCTTGTTTTGTAATAGTGTTTGCACTTATGTTTGTAGATCTTTCCAAAGACCACAGGTAGAAGTATACTAATGTACCAGTGAATTTGTTAAGATTTTTCTGGGTTTGGGGGATGTCCGTAAGCAAGATTTTAATCACAGCCAACATGTAAGTGCTGGCCTGCACACACACAATGTCAGTCATATATCTGAAGTTGACTAACACTTCCATCAGGTTCCTAGGTTGGTCCCCAGATTCCGTGACTTGCTACAGTACAGTTTATGTACTTATCATTGCATCAGCCACCTTTCATAGAAGTAGCTTTTCAGTAAGCATCTTTGTGGCACTTTTTTCAAAAGATTTCTTTAGAGAGCATTTTATGTTGGTTCCCATGAAGCAACTTCACATAAGACACCATCAATGACCCTGTCCTCTTGAAGGGATATTCTCTTAATAGTTTAGCCTACATGATCTGCTCTGATTGTACAGCCTCAAGCCATTTTCGTGTTTACTAGAGATTAAAGCTACCTTTTCCAGTCTTCATATATTTCATTCCGGCCCAAAGAGTAAGGAAATCCAGAGCACCACAGGGAGAACTTGCTCCATCACTGTGAGAATATAAGACATCCTCAAATTACAGTGCAGGTAGTTGAAACATGACAGGGGAAGGCTCATGTTAAAACACTAGAAAATTAAATGTGCTTTTGCTGGTTTTTGCATCTTACACAACCCGGCAAGAATGACATGAAGGAAGATGACAGGCAAGCACAAGCCTCAGCTAAGGAGAGGGGAACGAAGGTGATGAAGCAGGAGGTGGTGATAGAGCATGAATAGTTTTGCAAGGTATCCCCAGACAACCAAACTGACAGAAGGAGTGGGAGTTTGCAGGCAAACTTTCTGCAGTCTCATTAGATTGAGAGCAGGCTGATGAGAGCTGTAAATAACAGGTGCTTTATTTATCAAGGGAGAGAGAACATGAGAATGAAATGAAAGAAAATGATTAGGACTTATGTTTCACCAAGAGTGTTGGAGGGTGAGGATAAGACGGGGAAGAGTGTGGTGCTCTACCTTTTTCTGCCCCTTTGGCTGTGTGGAGACTAAGAGGCGGGAGGTCTGAAGGTCTTCCATAAATGCAGGAATCTGCAGTAACATGCTCATCCTTGCAAGGGTCTGTAGCTTTATACCTATAGCAGTCCTTCAAGGACAGATTAGTACTGTCATGGAAGGGCCTGGGATAGATGTCATTTCAGGTGGAGTTACCGGGCCAGGTGCCCAGTGCAATATCTTATGAGCTCCATGTTATGACCAACAATTGTGAATGATCCTCTCTCAACCACTATATAAATATGACCTATGAGGAATTTAACATTTTGCCATGTAGTTCTGTGTAGTCAACCAAGGAAATTCTTATCAAAGTTACAATGGAATTGTTATCAGAGACAGCATGGCAGAGGTATCCATCAGGTACACAAGACTAGTGACAGTTAGTCACCAGTTTCCTTGCATTTCTCATCCTATCAAAACACTTGAGCAGCAGTCTTCCTTTTTCACATATTTCATTTCAATACAATATTAGAAGGAAAGAAATTTTAACTTTCTCTTATCTTCACTGTTCAGAATGGGATGTACATGATAGAGTAACATTTCACCGTCTAAAAACTTCCAATGGAAACATTTTTTTAAGCTAATTCTGAAAGAATTTGAAACTTTCTCTGCTTTCATGGTGGTCACCTTGCAGAAAAAAAAAAAAAAAAATGGAAATTTACTATTGCCAGAGACAGTTTGCTCAATAACAACTGAAAGACTTGTAAGTATATCTTGCCTTCATATTCAGTCGTATCCAGCTCCCACATCTACTGGGATGCTAAAAACCAAAAGAACTGCTACTTCAAAAGAACAGCTACTTACTGCAGCAAGTTGCCCCTTTGTGGCTGGACAGTTGAATTTTTGTTTTGTGGAGGGGAGAAGAAATTAGAAATCATTTTTAAATCAGTAGAAAGTTGATATAGATCTATACACTCCTATAGACCCACTTCAAACTTCATAACAGGGAAACATTTCAAAATTCTGAAAATATTTATTTTTTGTCTATGTTACCCTTTTACATACTTCCCCGAGGATAGCACAAGGGTGCTTGCCTTTTCCAGTCTAGTTTATGCCCATGCACCACTAGATATATGGGGATGCAGTCAGCATCTCGTCTAACTTTGGCTTTCTATCTCAGTTGCTTTGGCTACTTGTGGCTCACCTTGTAATCACTTCAGAGACTAGAGGGCTTTAAGGTACAAATCATTTGACCTATATTAGACTTTGACTTTAGCATGAAATAAATTGCACTCCAGAATTTTTCCTTTCTCTCCAAAGTGAGCCTCAGGTGACCAGCTCGACTACAGCTTCCTATGTTGTGGCTGTCTACAGCTCTGTTAAATCAGTCCCACCCATGAATCTCCCTCAGTGCCTGTATCCAGTGAAATCAATGGTGAGACTAGACTCCTTTAGGCTTTGGGTACAGTTCCGCCCTGTTTCATCTTTAAGAAATGGATGTGCTTGCAGATGTTCAAAACACATGGTGGTCTTTTACTTTCCCAAAGATTTAGGATAGCTTTTTAAAGACTCATTAAATGTCTATTGAGTTGCTCCTGTTCACTGACCTGTTTGAAATGAAAATTAAGTTAGTGTGATAGGGTTGGAGATGTAACATTCTTCTGCAGGTTTGGAACGGTGGAGGTAATTGTTTTATTAAAATATTTGCTCTTTTGCTCCCTACAAGGTTTTTGATGGCCTGGAAGTCATTGTATAGCACCACGCTAGTCATTAGTGCTTTGATTTCCACAATGCTTTCCGTTATTTAATAGGCCTGAAATATTGATTAACATTTACAGATTCAATTCCAAGCACTTGCCAGAGGTTACAGAGAGACAGAGAGAGCTGGTTGTGCCAGTCAAATTCTGAGGTGTAATGAAATCCCCTACTGTGCCTGTCAACTTATCCAGTGTACAGGTCATTTCCCACAAGGTCTGCAGTGTTGAAAGAAGCAGTTTTCACTTGAAACATTTTATAGGCAAAAGGAAAATATGTCTCCAGTATTGTATGCTTTATCCTTTTGTCTAATATTGAATAGGCTCATTGCTTCACACAATTTTTGCCCCCAAAGCTTTCTAAGTCAATAGAAGAAGAATGTTTCAGTTGGGCACAAGTCAAGACTCTCAGTTTAAATGCTTTATTACTGTTGTCAAGGAATTTCACAGTAACTAAGGCTAGAGATAGACAAACCTCAAAAGGACTGGAATGTCAATTCATTTTGGTTAAGTATTGAATGATTCTTTTATTCTCCCAAATATTACAAAGCTCCCTTTGAAAGATACTTGCATCTTTCTTCCAATACTGTTCTCTTTCCTCATTTGTTCCAAGACCACAACTTCCCTTCAAATTCAAACTCTTTCATATTTCAATCCAACTCCAAATAGAATCTATTCTATTCCATCCAAACCTTTGTTTGATTATTTTTATTTATTTATTTATTTTCAGTATCAGAATGCTTTTGTCTTCTCATCTCCTACAGAGGAGAGAAAGAATGTGCAGCAGAGTCTTGTTTTTGTAGGGTTTCAGTTTTGCTTCTGCTATTAAATTTGAAATACTCTTTTCAAAAAGGTAATGTTAAAGAAAGATATCTTGTCCTTGTTCTTTGAGTGATAACATTGTGAATTTTTTTGTGATGGTCTATGATCAAGTTCATTATATAAGTTGAGTAGTCCCCAGAACAGTAATGTCTCCTGCAGAATCTAATTTTAGATAGACTATAACAAATGTTGTTATGCTAGGAAACTGAAGTTGCTGACCCTAATTTCTCATGTGAGGCAACGATGTCTCAAGATTAAAATTTCTGAATGGTGCAGTATAGTTGTTTGTCCTCTGTCCTCTGACAGAGAGGACATATACATCGGTGAAAGTAAATGCTTCCAGAGCTATGTCCTGACCTGAACTCAAAATGTTGGCTTTTATTTACAAGTTTATATTTGATTTTGGCTAGCTCTTCTACCAGCTTCATTTGTAATGGGACATTTTCACAGATGCATGGCTGGATAGAACTATTCACAGATTCAGAAATAGTTTCTTCAGAATTCGCTGAGTTTATTTGAAAGAACAGGGAAAATATCCATCTGAAAATAATGCATTGGATACTTTAGAAGTGATCAGTATTACTGGTTCAGGAGGGATCAAGTCCACTAGTTTAATTTAAAACTTTTAGATATATAAATGTAATGGGTATTGCAAAAAGTAAAAGGGCTTTTCATCGCAGATGTATGATGGGCAAACTTCCACTGTTTGACATGCCACAAGAAGTACACATTTTCTCCCTTACATATATTTTTATGTATTATTTAGGAGATTTGCTCTAAGATAAGTTGCAAACGTGTAAGATTGATAAATAGTTTACTACCAGAGATTGGTTTCCAATCACCACGAATGACCTTTGATGAAACTTTGGCTACAAGATTTTCTTGATCTGCAATAGGAGCAATAGGACCTCCAGTACTGTTACTGAGGAATTCACTCTGGTTTGTATTCACTCTGGTCTTTGTTTCAGTCATTACACTCAAGATGTTACATTCTTCAGGGAGATCAAGCTGTTACAAACAAGATCTTTGCTGGAAAAGTGAATGAAAAGAATTTTTTCTTGTAGCCAGTGTGCTCAAGATTAATGCACACAATTCTAATGATTCATCGGTGACTCCTAGGCGTGGGATCCCATTTAAGATTAAAGCGCTTATATATAGTTGTTTACATGTGAACTGAGTATTTAATTTCCTGATAGTTACAGTCAGCAGACATTGTATCAGAGAGACACTTAGTTGACCAGACATTAAGGGTAGAATTCAACTCTTTAAACTTTCTGAAACTTAAATATCTGGGGCTTTTTGAAACACCTAAGGTATTCCTACTGGACTGAGACATGTAACATAGGATTTATGGGAGACAACACCATTGTGAAGCAGCAGCTAGTGGCCAAGCAAGATATTTCTCAGAATTTAAAATGACACAAGACTCTGCATTTAACAACTGAATGCCTCCCTAGATAACTACTTTAGGGTGAGCTGATAATCAGAGCAATACAGATGTCTCTGCTTTCAGACAGGGAGACATCCTAGAGCAGTTGGGACATTTGCATCACTCAGACAAATGACACAGGCCCTGTAGGACACACAAGACCTACTGAGCCACATGGGATACACAAAGGAATCTCAAATATCAATAGACACATTCATTTAGGCAAGTTAACGTAGTTCTAGAACCCGTTGACTGTCTTAATTACATTTCCTTTAACTGTACCAGGAACTTAGACACTTAGCAGATGTGTAGACACCTGCAGGTAAAGTGTTCTGGGACTTTTATGTTTCATCATGTCAATACAGGTATTGAAATTTCTCAGAATAACACATTTGAAGTATCTCAGGATCAACTTGGCAATAAGAAGTGTTTTTATGGATCTGCAAGTCTATAGTGGACTCTAAATCAATATAAAATCCAAGCAACTTTAGCTCCATTCTTCGTCAAGAGATAAATTAATCTGAACAAATTGTTTTACCTTAGGCACATTTCTTCCATTTGAAGTTTTCAGAAAAAAAAAAAAAAAAAAAGACAATTTCTTCCTTTGCTAAACAATACGTGTGCAGAAGGAAGACTTCTCTGCTCCTGGATATACTGCATTCAGATTTAATGTGGCCTGCATCTCACTGCTGCAGTCAGCATTTAGCAACAGATAATCTGTGAATTTTGAAATCAGGGTTACCTTGTATATCTATTATAAGGGAAAGCTGTTTTTTCCCATGTAGTAAAGGCTAATGCCCTGCTTCCCTGCTTTTCATACCTGATTGTCACTCCTGGTGCATGGGTGGGCTATTTTCCTGAGCAGAGGGACAGGCTTATTCAGGTCAGTGAAGAAGGAAAATGAACAGAAATATCTAATGCTCTGAGCTCATAAGTGGGGAGAACACTCAGCTACTTTCCCAATTCTGATTCAGGACTTTGTTTTAAAAAAGAAAACGCTGTATTTCGAGATGAGGCAAGCCTTTTGTTTGGTGCTAAACAAGACAGCC